>JAQIBA010000029.1:13255-25298 GCA_028293925.1 Brueelia nebulosa | reverse complement strand
TAAAATTTATTTTAATCTAATTTTTAGACAAGATAGACATCTAACTTATCTGTTAGTAATCTAATATACAAGTTAATTATTATATAAGTTAAACTATATAATAATATTTAAGTTATCTATTTCTAAAAAAATCAGTTCTTCTAAAATTTTTTTTTATTGCCGAAAATATGCTAAAAATTTAATTGCCTTTCCAAAATTAACCCAAAAAGGGTTATCTAATTATTATTTATAAATGTAGATAAATCTTCTTATTTCTAAATGAATTCTAAAAGTATTCACAGATCGATCCTTTGAAAAGCGGCGGCGAAAATGAAAAGCGGCGGCGAAATAACGCCATTATCGCACAATAAAAAATTAATAATTCATTGTTAATTAGTTTTTATTCCCAAAATATCTGACCTCATATCCAAACTCACTCAAAATCTGATCGACTTTAGTGGAGTTAATGTGAATTGCGATAAGAAAATCTTTTTTCTGAGTGATTTTCTTTCCCCCATTTCGTCTTCTTCATTATTTAAAACGAATTCGACTATTAAAAATTTCATTTCCCCTTTTATCCATTTCATTTTTACTTCCTTTCTCTCTTTTTTTCCACCTTTCCTTTTCCAATTATCAGTGAAAATTCAATTCTTTTTTTTTTGTTTTTTAATGAGTTGGAAATAGAATTGGGGAATTGCATTCAAATCAAAAACTCAAGAAAATTTAAATGGAAAATCAACCGGAAAAAGATTTATAGTCCGTTGAGAGAAAAGTAATACTGTTAATAAAAAAGGAATTTTTATCGAACCTTTCTCCCCTCCACACGACAGAATTCATCTCTTTTCATTCATCCCCCCTTTTCTTACGACCACCGAAAGAACTTCAAAAAATCCTTTTCGGTTAAAACAACCACAAAATGGACGAAACCCTCCGACAAATAATTGTGAGAAATGTAAACAGGGAATTAAAACTAATATTCATTGACTTTGCGTTTGTTTTGTTAATCAATCATAAATAATTCAGTAAAAATAACAATCCCTTAATCCCTCGCACACTTTTCTTTCACCCCCGGAATTATTCCACCCTCCGAAATGAGAGTCAATTTTCCTTCTTTTCCCCCTCGCTGACGGGGGATGAAAGCGAGCCGTTACAGGTTCCCTTAAGGTCATCCACCGACTCCACTGAGCTTTTAGTCTTCGAAAAGGGAACCTTCTATCTTAATTAACATCGGAACCTGAGTTTGAAAAGGGATCTCCCACGCAGGTTACACCAAAACAAGCTTATCCCACTCCCACCCCGGATTCCTTTTCAGTGACGATTAATACTAATTACGGTTTATAAATATTTATGTCCCGACAATGGCGATCTACCGCGAGGAAATAGATGTCTGATAGATAAGATTAGGTAGGCTTATGGCTAAGGAGACCCACAGAGCACGACGGGGCTCCTTCAACGTTTCAAACACGCGATAAATCTAACAAGATAATCTCGGTAATTATTAAACCCTGTTGATGGATGCCGGCTCGGATCTTCGGTGTTTTCCTTTTATTTCGTGTGTGTGTCAGCATCTCTGTTTCTTATTAAAAAAAAAAAAAAAACTCCTTAATTACTCCCGAAAAGAAAATATATGAAAGAATTTTGCATAAAAACCACTCCGATTGTAATAAAGCGGTTAAAATATGATTGATGATTTTAATAACACACCCCTTTGTATTTTTCTCACGAGGATTTCAAATCAAACAGCGTTGGGGATGAGTTAATATTAAGTTTTCATTTTATTGCTGTCTTATTGTGAGGAGTCAGATTCAGTGTGCGCTGCTTAAATTTTGTCAGCAGGTTCCCCGGGTTAATTCATTCATTCGAGGAGAGCGGCATTAAAATTATTTGTTGTCGTCTGAATGAAATTTTTCTCGATTACAATACGACAATCGGTCATAAATATTAGCTCGGGTTGATCATTATAAAGGGAACGGTGGAGAAAGAGCATAGGAGTGGTCATATTAACTCACCTGATTAAAAGTTAACCGCGAGCTTTTGTACCTGTGCGGATATATATCAGAGGTGAGGTGGCAACGGACATTCCATTTGGGTGTTCTTCAATGTTGCTGATGTTTCACTACAGTCTAATTAGACATTCAGAGTTACGTAAATTCCTAAGAAGCTGGTCAAATCGTTTTGGGGTAGTATAAATGAAATATGAAATATATTTATATTTGACATAATTTTTAACAAACTTTTATCAAAATTTATACATATTATACATCATTTTAATTGCATCAAGACAAATTCAATATCATTACAAATATTAAGGAGATAATTTCAATTTTCAATTAATTCTACATTCAGTAATTTCATATAAATCCGATGTATATATTTAAATTATTTTATTTTATTTTAAAAATTTATATAAAACATAAAGACAATATTTTATTTCATAACAACAGCTTTAAAGATCAGAGCTTTTATTTTAGACCTATAACATAATTTTTTTTCTTTTTACTCTAATGACCACAGCTCTTGTTTTCTTTTTGTTAATTTATTACGCTGTTTTCATTTTGTAATGTATCATTTTTGTAATTTTTGTAAGGTTAGAGAACACCTCTGATGCCTTCAGGGCGATGTAGGGGTTATTATATTATATACAGTAGCACTCAATTTTATATTGTCAAATATAAAATTTTATAGTTTTTTTAGTTAATTATTTTATTATAAGACTTTATATTACCATTGTATTATTGTAGTTATCAATACTATTAATAATATATTTGTCGGTATTAAAATAAAAAAATATACAAAACATAACATTCATTTTAGTCCTCTGCTTTTTCTTTAATACTCTTACTTAGTTTTATTATTAGTACAGTGTGTATTTTTCTATAATTCTACTGTTACTTTTTCTTATATTTTAAAGATAAACTCTGTTTCTTCTGTTATTTAATTAATTTTCTTTTTAATTAATATTATGTTTATAAATGTTGTAAAGTATTTTAATGAAATTTCACTTTGAATGTAACTCTTACGGGTGGAAAAGGAATACTTTTGAGCGCTACTGTATATTATTATTATATTGTATTATATTTATTTTTATATTTTAAATTATTTATTTTTTTTTCAACATCTTTACTCCACTAAATCAATAAATGACAACTAAATAAATAAAACAAACACAGAGAGGCCTGTAAAGAGGGCTAAAATTAAAAAATAAATAAATAAATAAATAAATTGAAAAAAAAATAATCATACCTAATAAGATCATTTCTGTGGTATGCATTCCAACTCCAAAATCGAATGTCGGAGAGGTCAAATGTCAAAAAAATTTTCGCCCAATTTTCCGAATATAAATTTACGCCCAATTTTCGGAAGCAACCGATCGAAGATGTAATCAAATCGACCAAAAAAAAAGAAAAGAAAAGAAAACAAGGGGTGTTTGTTTATAAAGAAAACAAAGAGGCATAAATCATCGGATCCTTGTCAAATTGTGATTGAAATGATATGTAAATCAATGGAGATGTATTCCAATCGAAGGAGGACTTTTTAATGAAAGGAATAAACATATTAATACCGTACATAAATCAATTGTTTTATTCGGTTAACAAATGAACACCGAAGTGATCGACTGTTACCTTTAATGGACGTTAAAAGAGTCATTTTCATCAGCGCCTCGGGCTAATTTCAATTCAATATAAACAAATAAATTGCCACATTTTATAAACAAAGGAATTTCACTGAGTCAAATCAAAATAATAAATCAAAATAAATCAATCAGGTTTTGCTTCCCATTGTGTGGCAAACCTGTAGGTGGCCCCGACGGGGTATGTTATCTATTACTCATCAGAAACGAGTGGCTTTACTGCCAACTGTGCCCGGAAAGTGGTGCACAAAGAGAACCCTTTCACTGTATCACCGAATGGATTAAATAATTGGAGAGAATTTCATTTGGAAAACTCTTTCCCTTGTCCGAAGCCATGTTGGACTCTACCCCATTCAATTTCCACTTCTTCCTGCTTCCTTATTCCTTATCTCGAGTCGCCCCCTTTCACGCTTCCCCCTTTTGAAAAACACTAAAACACTCTGAGGTCACTTCAATTTGCGTCAGTTAACTCATCACGGCGCCATTTTGAAAGAATGAAAACAAAAAAAATGCGGCGGTCTTTCAAAGAAACCACGATATCTTTCAAAACTATTAATTTTTTCATTAGTTAACAAATTAAGTTATTTGCTTATTTATAAACATTTAATTTTTAATCTCGACCGGCTCACGTGTGTAATTTTAAATTGAGCTTCGATCGCCCGTGAAATAATTCCTAATTATTTACTTTAACGTCTTCACCGGATACGCTTCCTTTGAGTCAAAGGTTGGCGCCCGTTAAAAAAAAAAGGGTCGCGAAATTGTCCTGTATTTTTTCGCCGGATAAATTATCTACGAAAACTTATCTGAAATTTCCGTGGCAACAGAGCTTATTCGTAGGCAATCGCTTCAGCCGGAAATTGACATTGTTTTTCTTTTTTTTCACATTTTTTAAAAAACTTTTTTTCCTTTTTTTTTTGTTTTGTGTTTCATTTCCTGAAACCTTGTCAGTGTTGCCAATTTTTTTTTCATTTCCTTATAAAAAAAATTAATTCTTTTATTTGCGTGAAACGGAAAGTGGGCGAAGGGAAGATACTGTATAAACCCTTTTCGCGTTGTAACCCCGACGATGAATTGTTAAAAATTTAATGGAATTCGCCTCTGAAATCTCATCGACTTTCTTTTTCAAGTGTCCATCATCATTTAAACCCTTTGTCCGCTTCCTAATTTTATACTGTTAACCATTTGCACACAGTCTAATGCCACGTCTTTTCCACGAGTGATTCGGAGATACGACTCGACTTCTCTCTCTCTCTTTCGGAGATGGAAACCCGTTAAATTACAAGTAAATAATGGTTTCGATGGAAACGGATGAAAGGAAAGCGGTCCCGCTGAGGCTCAAGACACAGACAAAACACACAAATTGAATTGTAGAACAAAAGAATAAAATATGTGACAGGAAACGTTTGATTAATTTGCTAACGACCCGGAGCCTTATGGTAGAAAATGATGAATTAGGGTTGTGGGTTTGTGGGCTGACCGCCCGGAGGAATCGGCGGCTCGAGCCCGGCAATCATGTCTTTTTTATTTAATTTCTTCATCGGGCATAATTACCCACGGGGCGTGGGAGAGAGAGAGGGCGGTGGCGAAGGGGAACCTCAGCAGGCGGTGGAATGGCTAATGGTGACTCCGTGTTGACTAAATGTCGGAAAATGCTTCCCTTAATGAGGGAAATGGGGAGTGAAAAGGAACTGCGCTTGAGAGTAGTTTAAACAAGGGTGGAGGTTACCCTCCATTGATTCCCTTTTCCTCCCCTTTCACCCCTAAACTCGGGGATGTCCAAACAATAATTATCCGGGAGGTTTTGGGCGCCGCAAGCGCCTCCCAGCGGAGGGTGAAAAATCTCCGGATGGATCTCTAACGATGAACCTCACGATTCTAATTTATTTATTAGAAATAATAGCCTCCGAAGAATAAACCTTGACAAATGCGGTAAACAGATAGCGTGGTTATTATGTCGGATGGGGGATCATAGGGTGGGCAGGCCCCCCCGTCGCAAATCACCGCACGAGCCTCTCTTCTTACAATCCCGATCCATTAATGAAGACATAATTTTTTACGAGCGTAATAACATTAAGCAATTAACGATTGCCTTGTTTACGATCGTCTTACAGAAAAATGTTATCATGTCCGAGCCTCGGAATTTGCCATGTCCGACCGGCCATTAACTGCGGTTGATTGGACTGTGGCAACTCACCCGAACGCTCCCTATCGGCAGAACTTTAAATAATCACACATCGTTTCGGAAATTCCACCCAAAGGTCGTTGAAAATATTTTTAAAGCTGATCCAGTCAATAAGTCAAAAACCAATAAAATATGTTAAAAAAATTAGAAAAGGTAAATTAAGTTTTGATTGTTAGGAACCACCTCTTCCCCTCTTTCGTCTTCGGCTAACTGAAGGCGCCAGAACATTAACTCAGACACGGATTGGCCCTCGAGGTGTTACCAATTACCACTTCTTCCGGCCATTATCACCCCCTTCACTTCTCCTCTCACACTGGCAGGGGATGGACATTGCGATGCGAAATGAGCCATAAGTGAACAGGATTTAGGGGAAGTGGTTAGGGGTGTAATGGAGGGACGAAAGGTAAGTGGTACCAGTCCGTAACTTGTTCTTTAATGCTCCAAACGTCAAAGACACCGACGAAAAGTCGTTTTTGGGTCCAATTCCGATTCTACAAGTGTTTATATTGAATTTAACAAAAGTTGCCTCCTTTATCTTAACTGTGTGGAACATCTCCAAAAAAAAAAAAAAAAACAAAATCTCATTATTGTTTTCGGACAAATTTCTCGTTTTTCCAATTGGCGATATTCCATTTATCACCGAAGGGCCTGTCAGGTAGTTTTCCTTCCAAAAAAAAGGGAGAAAAAAGAAGTAAAAAAAAAAACTCGTGACACCTTTTCGTTATTAATCAAATCGGCCGTTTCGGTCCGTCGTTGAGACGAAATGTTTAAAAATTTCGGTGGCTTTGGTAAGAACGCATAAAATTTCTCTGTTTTTTTCTTTTTTTTTTTATTATGGAAACGATTGGAAGGAGCGAAACGGCCATATTTCGGCTTTTATAACCAGATGAGTGGGAACGAGGCCATTTATAGGCAACGGACGGAGAAAAATCCCTTTGAGATGGGAGACTCGACAACTATCAATTACAACGGTCTGTCCGCCCATATTCTATTTTCAACGATTTTCGGTGGAATTTTTTTCACATAAATCCATTTTCTGTCATGATTGTTCAGAAATATTCCTTTTCAATTTCACCTCCACCACCAACGATTGCTGAAAAAGGCGCCCCAATAAAAAGTAGTCCTTTGGGTGTATTGACTCATTTTAAGTACCTCTTTTTATATAAACTTCTATAACTTTTATATCTCTTTTATATTTCTTATGTACCTCTTATATTCCTCTTTTTTATGTATTTTCTACCTCTTATAGTCCCCTTTTATATCTGTTATGTACCTCTTATCCACCTCTTATATTCCTCGTTTTTATCTTTTATCTTCCTCTGTTTTATCTCTTATCTACCTCTTTTATAGCCCTTATTTACATCTTTTATATCTCTTATTTACCTCTTATATTCCTTTTTTATATCTCTTTTATATTTCTTTTACATCTCTTTTATATCTCTTATCTACCTCTTATATTCCTCGTTTTTATCTTTTATCTTCCTCTGTTTTATCTCTTATCTATCTCTTTTTTTATGTAAAATTCTATAACTTTTATATACCTTTTTGCACCTCTTTTATGTATCTTTTATATTTCTTATGTACCTCTTTTTTATCTTTTATCTACCTATGTTTTATCTCTTATCTGCCTCTTTTATATCCCTTATTTACCTCTTTTATATCTCTTATCTATCTCTTTTTTCTCTGTTATCTACCTCTTTTTTATCTCTTATATTCCTCTTTTATAGCTCTTTTATATCTCTCATGTACCTCTTATTTACCTCTTATATTCCTTTTTTATATCTCTTTTATATTTCTTTTACATCTCTTTTATATCTCTTATCTACCTCTTATATTCCTCTTTTTTATCTATTTTCTACCTCTTATCCACCTCTGTTTTATCTCTATCTACATTTTCTATGTATTGTATTTACCTCTTATATTCCTCTTTCTTATCTAATATGTACCTCTTATAAGCCTCTTATTTACCTATTATATACCTCTTTCATAAAGTACCTCTTCCAAACCACTTCTAATGTGAAGAAAAAATAAGTCACTGCTTTGCGTACAAATAAATACCTCTTACAAAATATAAACCTCTCTTCCAAACCTCCTCTTATATGAACCAATGTACCTCTTATATACTTATAAAAAAGAACCTCTTCTCAACCTCTTCTTGTAGGAACCTCTGCTCCTCTTATATACCTCTTACAATAACAATACTCTTTTTTTAAGAAGAAAAAAGGCGAAGAAAAGTAAACTGGTCGCTGTTTCGTGAAAAAACGTTGGTGGATTTTCCACAGAGCAAAACCATAGTTTAAGATAGCATATCTTTGTGCATATATACACGGATGTGTCCTCCCGTGACTGTCAAATGGGCGTGTCCTGTAGGCGGAGACGACAGACACAGATTGTGACAGAAGACCAGCAGAACTCTCAGAGGATTAATTCTTTAATTATTTATATCATCAACAATTTGTGTGAGCACAACCGACAGCATAAATCTAAAAAAGAAAAAAAATGGCGGTGAAGAATCAGTTGAATGTGGAAAACCCCAAAACTCTCTGTCCCGAAATCACAATTAGAACTTAATTATGTTACATCACTCGTCAGAGTCCCATTGTGCCGATTCATAACTGCGTATGAATATATTAATCACATGCTCGGCGTCTTCTGCTTTCCTTTATCCCCGGCGATGAACATTTATTCACTAATGGGATTATTTAATTTATTTATTGGCGGATAGGTGGCGGTAGCGGCGGGGTGGGAAAGAAGGAAAAGCGAAAGCCGCCTCATCAGATAATTTTTTACGAACTGTTAAGGGCCTTATTTGGCCGGATTATTAGTGGTAGCAGAAAGCTCATAAAAATCTTTTTACGATTCATAAAAAAAATTTGACCGAAAAATTTGATTGCGGAGGAAGCGACTACCTCTGATGTTTATCTCCTCAAATAAGAGAAAACCCAAAATAAGAGAAACCCAAAAGAATGGAAAAGTTTCGGGAGTCTGAACGAGGAAGAAGTCCGAAGAAGTCGAGATTGATGGGCAATCCGAGCAGAAGAAAATTCCGAGAGGTGCACATTAAAACCTGAACCCGAATGGTTGAGATAAACGGTTCAGACGATGCTATCAGTTAAAAGAAAAAGTTAAGAGAGCCGCCAAACGAATGATTTGTCATTTTATGTGGGGAACCGTCACTGATATAAAGTTAACGACGTATTCATGTAAACTGGCCCTGATGAAAGCGATATTTAATAATCGCCCTTAAATATTTTGACGTGAATTAGAATGAAATGTCGATTATCTCCGGAACGCGTTTTGTGTTGATTCGATCCACTACTTGGGGAATTTTATTTGGACGTGCTGATGCCATTCGGTTTTAAGAAAGAGTTTTTTATAAAAAACACTTTAAATAATTTAAATTAATAATTTGATTAATTAATGGCGATTTAATGGCTGCGAATTCGAAGTTTCGCAAATGAGTACTGTCATGCTCTCTAGCGGTGATCCTTCTCACTTCCCACGCATTTTGTTCACTTTTTAAACGCGAGGGGTCACTGCTGCTAACTCAAAAACTCAAACGGATTTGGACATGAAACTGCCATCTAGTGTCAAAAATTGAATTTACTTCTAAAAAGGGTAGCAAACGAGCTTTTAAATTAAAACGCTAGGGGTCGAAGGACCTGTTTAAATTTAACGTCAAATTTTGGCGTATATTTTTAAAAAATTTAAATAAAAAAGACCAGTTGAGTATTAATATTACCCTTCCCATCGAAATTTTCATTATTATTGATACTTGCACGATAATTCTTTTTCAGTGAGAACCTATAAAAGGCCTTTTTTTAATTCCGAAGTTCTTGGAAAAAGAAATAAGTATCTAAATCCGTAAAAGATGTTCATTTCTTTGATTTTGTGTATTTTAAAGTGCAATCACCGATAGAACAGTAATTAAAATAATAAGCAGTGCTTAAATTAATGCACCAAAATTAATTTGAGGTATTGGAAAGAAATGGGGATGAATGAAAAATAAATGAACAGAGAAATTAAAAGTCAAAGATCCGAAAACCGTTAAACACTCCATTTAAAGTAAATATACATTAATTTAAAATCTGCGGTTTTCAATCTTTCAATAATAATGTTCTTAGTTTTCCTCCCCTTTATAATTTAATCAGCAGTAAAAAAATTCATTCTCACACTGATTTAAAATCTCTGATTTGACTAAAATTCACTTATAAAAACAGTTCATTTAAAAAAGGGACAAAATCATCGACATAAACTCAAAAACAATTAGTTCTTCATTATAAACAATCTCAACTTTTAATTTTTTTCTGTTTATTTGAGAGTCAAAATATTTATTTTAAGTAAGACCTTACTTCTCTCTATGGATTCTTCCGTTAATGGGGATCCCATTAAGACATTGAGGGTCTCATCAAACGACTCAAAATCTGTTTCAGTTTTTCCTTATTGCACTGTTGGCCGCCATTTTTCCCTTTGAAAAATGCTTTTGTGGAGGAATCACAAAACTCTTGGAAGACATTTCGGAGAACATTCTCTCGTGTCAAACTAAAAAGGAAAAGGCGCCCAACGATGATACCGAACAGCGATTATGATATTCATGTGTGGCGCCCTTCTGACGAACACCAGATGCCCTCTTTATCCATTTGAATCATACATGGGAACCACCTTTAATCGTTGCCAATCAATCTCCCAACAATTTCGATTTGGAAACTCCCTTTATTCTCTTATTCTGTGTGGGGGAGAGGGGAGGAAACCCCTCATTTCGGTCGGGGAAAGAGAAAAAGAGAAGAAGAGGAGGGGAAGAGCAGAAGACGCCTCTCGAGTGTGAGAAACTTTCCTTAACATGGCCATAAAATAAAACGGAGTGACAGAAAAAGATTCACAGACAGGACGAAGGTATAAGGAAACCTTTTTCTGACGTAATGGGATCCCCCAATTGTTTATGGGTTTCGTCTCCTGTCAAAGGAACACTCCTTTGGAGAGTGGCCAATCCTGAATTCGCCACTGTCGGATCAATATTTGATCGTTTTCCATTTGAGTTAATCAAACAAAGCTCCATCTCATGGTTTTTTTTTTTTTTTTTTGATTGACTGCTTCGTGTTACTTCAAGTGGGCAAAACTCCGCCTGGTTATGACGTCATTTTCAATGTGAAATCCGATCCAAATTATGATTGATCCATTTCCAACGTAAATACACCATTTTTCGCTAATAGATAAAAGAGGAAGATTTTCTACTGAATATTGATTCGGAAGAAGAAAACTCGGCGAAGGAGGAGGAGACGAACGAGACAGAACGATTGCTTTGTTGACATTAAAAAGATGTAGTGTGAGTCTTAACATTTCCCGAGGGTTCTGTCGGAGGACTCTGCCCACCCCATAATGCGGATTCCTTGTTTTGGGGTTGAACGGTCGACGGTCGTCGTCAGAGTCAGACTAAACACAGGTACAGAGGGGGGCCACACTTCTCTCGTGTCAAGTCCTCTTCTCTCTGTTTTCTTTTTATTCTCATTCACATTCGACAGATACAGTAGCACTCAAAACTATTTTGACAATACAAAATTTAATAGTTTCTCAATTATTTTATTATGTATTATTTAGTTATCAATACTATTAATAATATATTTGTCGCATTAAAATAACGAAATATACAAAACATAACATTATTGTTAGTCTTCTGCTCTTTCATTAATACTCTTACTTAGTTATATTATTATTATAATAAACTCTTTGTTTCTTCTGTTATTACATTAATATTATATATTTTATAAATGTGAGGATTTGTTAGTTTTATTAGTTTTAATTAGTTAATTTAGTTATTAAACTTAAGTAGTTTTATTTAGTTTTAGTTCTGTATATAGCACATGTATATATTTTGATAGAATTTGTAAAAAAATTATGTCAAATATAAGTATATATTATTTTTATTATAAATGTGAGGACTATTTGTATATAAAATTGTATAACTCTTTATATTTGTGGTGTAATTGTATAACAATATAATGTTATTGTGTCTTTATAATTTTATAACTTCTTACAAATGTATTTTACTAATACACTTCCACAGTATAAAAATAATTGTAATCTGATTCTTTTGTATTCACATAAAGTTGATCACTTATATAATAATCAGTATGTTTAATTATAAGATCTCAAAAGGTATTTTGACAATACAAAATATAATAATTTCTTAAATAATTATTTATTATAAGACTTTACTGTAAATTAATTAGTTATCAATTATATTAATAATTTAT
>JAQIBA010000029.1:0-13155 GCA_028293925.1 Brueelia nebulosa | reverse complement strand
ATTCAGAAACTCTCAGTTATATTCACTCATAAACGTCAGATAACTGTTTTTGATGTTTCTAAGCGGATAATTTTAAAAAACACTTTAAAGACTGAAGAAAAACATTTCCAAGCAGAAATCTAAAAAGTGGCACTGCAATTTATTTTTAGAACTGAGAAAATTTCTTTATAAAACATTTGAATGAATACAGAATTAACCCTTTGCGGTCATATAAAATTTAGGAATGGGTATCTATTGGTCGGAATTAATTTCTTTGGAAAGAGCAGGGATACATATACATAATATTCAGTAATATTTAGTAATATTTTAACAAGAGAAAATCTCTAATTACTGATATATACAATTTATAATACTGTATATTCTTTGGAATTCTACAATGTATCTGCGAATGTTACAAACTCTTGCACAACTTTTGTTTAGATTAAACTTTGTTATCTCCAAATGATGGAGCACCTAATTAGACATTGAGGTTCCCTCAGGAAAAGTATAAACTGATATAGGAATGCATACAGTATAAGACATACAGTATGCTACAGTAACTAATTCACCGTATTAGTTCGTGAATAGGTTCTTTATTTTCGTGAATAGGTTCCCTTAAAAAAGTATAAACTTATACAGGAATACATACAGTATAAGATTCGTATATATTCGTATAGTTCCTTGCTGTGGTGGCTGAGAGTACACATACGACCGCAAAGGGTTAAAAATCTTTAAATGATTGCTCCTAAAATACCCCTACAAATTATTTAATAAAACAAGACACAAACTTCCACCAGATTTTCCGAAAATTTCAGCATTCAATTATTAAAAAAATATTCAATCTAATAATATAAAGCAAAAAGTAGACTATTTTTCTTCTGCTCAAAATTTTTGAAAAGCCTAGACCTAAATAAAAATTTCTCCTAAATAAACATAAAGATAACGGATCCAATTTTTTAGATATATTATTACTAAAACATATGTACCATTTATAATCTAAATAGTAGATTATATGATTCTAAAAATTTCCTCATCAAACAGTTGCTCAACTATACCTTTGTTGAAGAAATAACAGCTGATAATTATAACCATTTTCTGTAATCTTTTTCCACTCAGTTAAA
This sequence comes from Brueelia nebulosa, assembly GCA_028293925.1. Lineage (NCBI taxonomy): Eukaryota > Metazoa > Arthropoda > Insecta > Psocodea > Philopteridae > Brueelia > Brueelia nebulosa. The sequence goes on along the minus strand of JAQIBA010000029.1, from coordinate 12,055 downwards.
TTCTCTCCCCGTATATACATAACGTTATTTATTACTTTTATATATCTCTTAAAATAGGAAATAAGATAAGGAAGATAATCTCTTATTATCTTTCATTTCTGGAAGTTCCTTCTAATCTAACTCTAAAAAGCTACAACGTAACTCTGAGACTTTCATTAACTCTTCTAATTTCTGCATTTATGCTTAACGTTTGGGTTTCTATTCTTGTGTTATCTCCATCTGTGTCAAAGTTTTATGTCCTCACCAACAAATAAATTTTATTTGATTTGAAAATTTTTAGTTTTTCCTAAAGGCAAATTCTAAATAAAGCTGTGAAATCACAACAGTTCGTTTACAATCATAGGAGTAATTTTCAAATGGACTATGCCAAAACCTCGAGGGTTAATATGACCACTGTGTTATTACACTGTTCACTGGTGTATCTTAAAGAGATTATAGGGCGGATGTCACAAACCATTTTGAAACCTCCAGAAACGAGTCAAAGGGTTAGAAACAAATTCCTGAACTCGTGCTTCTTCATTCGAACGAAAATACCTAAAAAAACAGTTTACTGTTGAGGGTGGAAAGGGGAAAGTATAAACAATTAAAATCGAGTGAAGCTCTTGAAGTCATCGTTTTAACTTGAATGGAGTGGTGAACATGTGTTGACCAACTAAGCAAACATTTTCACCGCCCAGACTGGTGTCTGCTCAGCTCGTGACACCCCGTCTCACCCCTCACGACTCCCTTTTGGATATTCCACCCCTGGAATTCGCATTCCATCCCCGAACTCTCACTTTCCCATCGAAAACAAACTATGTTTACGGGGGATTATAACTTCATTTTTGGAGCTTTTCCGAATAAAAACTGAAACCCCCCCCTTTCCTCCTTTCATCCCCACCGCATTGGGGGTGATTCCATTGGATTTGGCAGGAATCGTAAGCATCTGCGTTTCGGTCCTGTTGGAAAAAAAAAATTAAAATGTTGATTAAGAGGAAATCAAAAAAGAGCTTCACAAAAAACAGTGAATGATAGATTAGGAAGCATGCCATCAAGAAGTTTGAATTGTTTTGAAGTGTGTCAGTCATGTCCGCCATTTTTAAACTAAATTGATTTCAAAGAGCTTTCTAAAACACTTGAATTTCTCCTCTACTCTAATGCAACAATGGCTTATTTTACTTTCAACTTTTATTCATTTCAATACCGAACAGCAGACGAAAAAAATTGGGAGTATAAAAATCGCCTGAAAAAAGGATTAACGTATATTCGAAGTGATAATCGGTGATCAGATAATATCTACTTTGACCCGTGAAGATATTTAAGATAATAGATAATGATAAAATCATCCCCGTGATGAATTCACGTTTATTTCAAACCAACGGGGGGTTGAGGGGAGGAAAACACCCCCTCATCCATCCGAAAGGGTTGAACCGCCCAAAAAATGGCTCACTTTTTTTCGGTTGAGAATTCGTCGGGTATTCCCTTTTGAAATTAACCGTTTGGATTGCTTTAAATTGATTCTTGAGCTTTATTTACCAATACTTTCTGTCGAAAGAGAGGAGAAACGTTGTAAGTGCACGAGAGAATCCCAATGGGAGATATCGTTTTGGTATTGGAGGGACGAGACAACTCCGGGGAAGATTAAAGTCGTTTTCGCTGACGTCAGAATATAAACACATTTCCTTGACCCATTCAGAAAAAAAAAATCGCGGTTGATTTGCCCTGAAAAATTTGAATGAATTGAGAAAATCCAATTATAGTTAGTCAATTAGTTATTAAAAAATTAGAGAAAACTGATCGGCTTAAATTGCGTCTGTTATTATTTGAGTGTACACTGATGTTTTATTTATATTTCGTATCTCACGTGATTTCAGCGAATGTATTAAAACCATTGAAAGTTGAAGAGATTATTTTTGTTTTCAGATTTAAACGGTTATCTCCGAAATTCTCCATTCGAAAACGGTCCTTCGCCGTTTCAGTTAATGTACTTAAGAAACCCATCAAATCACAGTTTCAAACCACAACCGGAGAGTTTCCTATTCTCAAAACAGCCTTCACTCGAGAAAACAGAGCTCAAAGAGAAAACCGGCCATGAACAGCTGTACCCGCAAAGCTTCCTCATAAAGCCAGACCACCAGGAACAGTTACTATACTCCCACAAACCAGAACTCACTCCGCCGTACCTCTTCGGGAAAGGTTATCTAAACAAATCGGATCTTCAGCGACAGATGTTCGGGAAAGCGGAGTCGTTCAAAGGAGAAATCGGTGGGAGTCAAAGGAAAAAGAGGAGCAGAGCGGCGTTTTCCCACTCTCAGGTGTACGAATTGGAGAGGAGGTTCAATCAGCAGAGATACCTTTCGGGGTCGGAGAGAACGGATTTAGCGAACGCGTTAAAACTGACGGAAACTCAAGTAAAAATATGGTTCCAGAATAGAAGGTACAAGACGAAGAGAAAACAAATGCAAATGGCGGAGGTGAACGGAAGCAGAAGCTCCGGAGGGGGTCGAAAGGTTGCGGTTAAAGTGATAGTCCACGAGAATCAAGGAATGAGTGATTCAGAGAAAACCGTACCGTCATTCCCATACCCCCATGTACCCTTTCCTTATTATTACTACCCCTTGTTCTGCCAGCCGAGCTGTTTAGGGGTGGAAGGGAGGAAGAAGTCGCCCTCCCCGCTCGTGTCCAGCTCTCCTTCCCCCTCCGGTGATATAGATGTTTGCAGCGAAGTAGAGTTAGACTCCCCACTGGGCACCCCTTAAACTTCCTCCCCATTTCACCCCTTCAAATGAGCTTTCAATTGTTAGGTACCGACAACCCGATAAACCACCGCATAGACATAGTTATATTGTACACTCTGATCCTTTTTAAAAGTTAAAATTGCATATCATTGCCTGCCTCAAAGTTGTTTTAACTGTTTTAATGTTTGTAGCACTTGAAGTGGGTTTCACGGACTTAGTGTATATTTTTCAGTATAATTACAAATTCTTAATGACTTTTCTTGTGTTATATAATTTTAAATGAACAGTTTTTCGATGTGTTTGTTTATTTTTTTTAATACCTTCCTCGCCTGGTTTATGTTTCCTCGTCTTTTACTCATTTGAATGGCCTTCTCTCACTCCAGAAGGAAAAGTATTCATAAGTTGGACTTCTTTCAGCTCAGAAAAGATGAAATGACTGTACCTTTTCTAAGTGGATTAAACTATTAGTGCTATATTTAATAGAATTTGAGTTTTAAATTTTCCTCCTCATTAGAATTTGCCGTCATTTTGACCCAAAAAGCTCTAATCTCCTTCAGCAGAACCGACAGAACCGGAGTTAAGTTGTTAGTGTGATTCTCTATAAACTATAAAAGCTAATAAAATTATAAACTATAAAACTATAAAAACTACATAAATTAAAACTATAAAACTTTATAAAATATGAAAATTATAACTATAACAATAACTACAAAAATTATAAAACTATGTAACGAAAACCATAAAACTCTATAAAATATAAATACTATTAACTATAAAAATATAAAACTCTATAAACTATAAAAAATATTAACTGTAAAAACTGTAACTATAACAATAACTATAAAAATTATAAAACTAAAACTATAAAACTTTATAAAATATAAAAACCGTACCCAAAATAGTAACTATAAAAATTATAAAACTATACAAACGAAAACCATAAAATTCTGTAAACTATAAAAACTATAACTGTAACAATAACCATAAAGATTATAAAACTGTATAAACGAAAACCATAAAACTCTGTAAAAAATAAAAACTATTAACTATAAGAACTAAAAATTATAAAACTTAAACTATAAAACTTTATAAAATATAAAAACTATTAACAATAAAAACTATAACTGTAACAATAACTATAAAAATTATAAAACTGTGTAAACGAAAACTATAAAACTCTATAAAATTTAAAAACTATTAACTATAAAAACTATAACAATAAATATAAAAATTCTAAAACTATAAAAAGTACAACTGTAACTAACTATAGAACTCTATAAACCATAGAAACTAATAAGTATAAAAAGTTAATTTATAGAACCTGAAACGCAAAACGCCTGGATAAAAACGCCTCTTTCAGAGCATACAGAAAAGAATGCAATGTGGGACCACAGCGGTCAAGAAAAAAGCAAAAGAATGTGAAAATATATTGAGAGGAAAGGGCAAAGAAAGATGAAAGGAAGGCCATTGGGGTGCAGCGCACTAAATGGAAGCGAAGAATGCAGGTTAAAAGTTGAAGACATATGTTGCGTTAATCGCCGACCACACATAGTTTGTTTACAATAATGTTAATTACAACTGTACCAATCGAACATAATAAACCGGATTATTATTCATTTTTGAGACTCTTTCTAAACAATCTGGAAGCTTCGGCTTCGGAGGGAAGTGGATTTCGGAGGCACCTAATCAATTAATCAGACCTTCGTCTGCCCCTTGATTTCATTTTGTTTGTTTACATAAATATTCGCCACGTTTCTCATTTCGAAAACTTGGCGCCATCCCTTAAGTGTTATCCATTTAACGCAGCCCTAATCTCTTTCGTATTTGTTTTAAGTATTGAATTTCTTAGATAGAGAGAGAGAGAGAGAGAGAGAGACGAAAACAGGTGAAGTTTCAACAATGTGAGGAATTCGACCGGGAAAAGCGAAAAGTCGCTTTTCACTCGACAGGAAAACGACAGCGGAGCTAATGAATCCGTCGGATATGTTAACCATCAGATAGCACTTCTATACCTATTATTTGTTGATTGTGGCAACAGCTCTTCAAAGTGACGACATATTTGCGATGTTAATGTAAACTGTTTTGTCGTCTTCATGCCTGTTTATTTCTTCCGGTTTTTAGGTGCGGAGGGGATTCGGCGTTACGCCGTCTGCTGCTGATTTCCAATCCGTTATTCATCTTTTCCTCGAATCACCTCCGAATCAGCCTTTTTTCGAAAGGTATGAGAAGACACGAGTGCTGACGTAAGCAAAGTGAATGAAAATCCTCCTTAAAAGCGTGACGTAAGGGCGACGATCGGTGTGACAATCACTGGGTGATGGTGCCTTGCACCATTATCGGTCTCTCTAATTGCCAAAGCCTTCTGCTAAAAAGGAATATCTTACGCGTAAGCACATCGAAGGTGAGACTCGTACCTGAGGTACTGTAAAAAGGGGAAACGGTGTAAAGTGAGCGTTATGTCGTTTTACGGTTAACACAGAGTTAAAACCACAGAGTTTTCCGATTTAATTTTAGTAATAACCGCTTTTGTCCCCATTTTATGATGAATTACTTAATGTTACTTATTTAATGGGTTTAAAAGATTTTCGTGCTGTTTTAGATTTCAATTTATTTGAGTGGTGTTGGGGATTTTGTTGGTGGTTCGAAAATATCTTTGATGTGTGTATTATTTTGGGGGGAACCACAAACGAGCTTTAGTGGGAGGTTTCTACCGATGTTTAACGGTAATTCGACGACATCGCACATCCTTTGACCCATTGCACACATAACTACGCATCTTTAAAAAGGATTTATTTTCTTCCGTTCATAAAAGTTCAAACCAGTCTTCTTTAAATAGTGTGCTTCTCTCGTAAAAGAAAAAAACATTCAAATTAAAAAACCAATTTTCAGGAAACAGCCGTCCCATTCGAAACGACTTCGAACAAACATTCATAAACATTCAAATTCAAATCATTCCTGCATTTCGTTACAATTCCTCATTGACGACTCTTTAAGGCAGACCGCCTCGACTTCGCCCACCAACCCTTTCGCCCCTCACCCCCCGAAGGGCGAATGCACACCCCCGACAGAGCCATCGTTAAATCCTCCCCTTTCCTATGGAAATTTCAATTATATATTTTTATAAGAAACTTAACTCCCGTTTTTTTTTATTGCATCAGTTCGTAAAGTTTACTTCAACAAATGGGCTTTTATCTCTTTGAATCAGTTACCAGAGTTCACAAATAAAGTTGCGGGCAATCTGGTTTTATTGCCGGATTCTCTTCGCATGTGGCAATTTCTGGGCACTGAGACATTTTACTGCATTTCGATACTGATTCATTATTATTTTTTTTTTTTGGTCTGTTTCTCCGAAGCGTTTTTGCGTTTAGAAGGCGGTGTCACAAAAATGAGGCGGAGTGTATTTTTCTAAAGGTGACAGTTTGGGTTTATAAGCAAACCGTTTATTACCACTTCGATTTGATTTAAAAAGTCACTAATAAATGGAATAATTGAGTTGAAATGTGTATGTTGAGTCCTCCCAACTATCCTCTACAGTCTCAACACCACTTTGTAATGTCTCAACACAATTTATAGCTTCTAAAAGCCACTTTGTAGTGTCTCAACTCCACTTTGTATATCTGAACACAACTTATAGTGTCTCAACACCGCTTTTTAATAACTCAACACCACTTTGTAGTGTCTCAACACAATTTTATAGTTTCTAAAGGCCACTTTGTAGTGTGTCAAAACCACTTTGTAATATCTCAACACAACTTTGTGTATCTCAACACAACTTTGTGAATCTCAACACCACTTATAATGTCTCAACATTACTTTATAATGTCTTGAGATATACAAAGTGATGACTTTGTATATCTCAACACAACTTATAGTGTCTCAACACAACTTTGTAATATCTCAACACCACTTATAGTGTGTCAAAACCACTTTGTAGTGTCTCAACACAATTTTATAGTTTCTAAAGGCCACTTGATAGTGTCTCAACACCACTTTGTATATCTCAACATAACTTATAGTGTCTCAACACCGCTTTGTAATAACTCAACACCACTTTATAATGTCTCAACACCAGTTTGTAGTGTCTCAACACAATTTTATAGTTTCTAAAGGCCACTTATAATGTCTCAACACCACTTGTAGTGAGTAAAAACCACTCTGTAATATCTCAACACAATAGTGTTATTATATTGTCACAACATTATAGTGTCTCAACACCACTTTGTAGTTTCTAAAGGTAACTTTGTAGTGTCTCAACACCATTTATAGTGTGTCAAAACCACTTTGTAGTGTCACAACACCATTTAAAGGATCGATTAGCTTAGACGTCAGGTTTAATGGCGTAAAAAATGACGACATCCGACCTCCCACGAACGGGGCAAACGTCCGAGGGTGCAACAACCCTTCATGGTGGGGTGCCCCGGGCTCTCCCCGACACCCTCCGTCACGTGCAACCCTTCCGAGATGAGCCATTTGTAATTAGTAAAGTTTTAAGAAAAAGAAAAGTTTTCTGCTCTATTTAAGAGACGATGAAAAGGTCAAAGTTTTAGAGGCGATTAATCAATTTAATTCTGCTTTTATTCCCCGGGCCTTCTGCTCTTCTCTTTTTTTTTTTTTGCTGCTAAACTCGTAAAAAATGAGAGAGAGAGAGAGAGGAGGAGAGAGAGGGGACGAAGGGGGGGAAGAGAAAGAGAAAAAAATTAATTAGCATTATAAGAATAACAGCAATCAAGACGGGGAAAAGAAAGATAGAGGAAAAAAGATAGTTTAATGAACTGTAAGAACCACAATTGGAAATAAATTATACTTGATTGCATCTCCTCTCAAAACGTTTTCCTTTAATGGATAGATTTTCTCAAATAATTCTATTGGCAGAATCTTTTTTCTTTTTTTCTTTCTGGATCATAAGAAAACGTGAAAGTTGATTTGATGAACGGTTTTTTTCTTCTTTTCGACCTTTCCATCATTTACAAGATGAAAGAAAATTGGAAGAAAAAGACAGGGGAAAGGGTAACGAAGAACATCGCTTTGCTACAGTGACCGACAGTGCAGAGTTTCTGCTGTTTAACCCATTGAGTACCGAGGGTATTAACCCCTTTGCTGAGGTTTTCTTTTGAAGAATACATGAAAGTTTACAGTATACAATTTTATGTAAAGAAAAACTTTCTGTATGAAATTTCACTATGAGATATCTCTTAGTTGGTACTCAATGGGTTAAAATCGGAATAAACAATAAATTTCAAAGATGGCGGCGCAACAGAATCGGTAATTCTTCGCCTTCAAACAATTTTATTCCTGGAAAAAAGCGTGAAAAGGATAAAATGTTTGAATAACCGAATAAAATCATAAATTGAATGACTTCAGTGACTTTTTTTTCTCCTTCCGGAGACACACATGAATCGGTTAATAACTCACATTCATATTTGTATATTTTTTTAAGTTGAGAAAGAGAAAAGGGAGAGAGAAAGAGAGAGAGAGAGAGAGGAATTTTCGTTTACAAAAAAAGTAATTTTGTGAAAAGGTTATTCACTGGCTTTGTTTATAACACTGTAAGTTAAATGAGGTTTCAACAATTTCCAGATGTCTCGTCTGTGATTTTAGTACAACAATTTTACCTTTGAATTTCATTGAATGTTATATAAACTAAAAACCCTTTTAAGAAAAAAAAGCAGAGAATGAATGGGACGTTTCCCACTGGACAGGAAAATCACTGAATGGGAAATATACTTATAACAAAGGAAAGCAGAAGAAAAAATCATAGATTCCATTTTTACCAAAAATTTAAATTCATTTTGGAACCTCTCAATTAAATTTTATCCGGAAAATTTCCATTTTAAAGAAATTCCCGTCGCATAAGAAAACTTTAAACTTTTCTTTCGTTTGATTTTCCTCAGCTCAAACTCATGTTTAGTTTTCCCAATTGGAATTTTATCTTTTTCTCGGAGGAAAGTCGTTTGATTCTTCTTAAAATGAAAGAACGGCAACTCCCATTATCTTAAATGATTCAAAACAAATTTTAAAATATTTTGCTTTTAAATCGCGCTTTTCTCTCTTTCACACCCCCGCGGTCTTCGCCGAAAGATTTTCCAAAGATTGTGTAATTTTAAATTGCTTTTAGTTTAAGTTTCCTTTTTATCTGAATTGAACACACCTCTTGATTTGAATTTAAATGGAGGAGTTCCTTTTGACTTTTTAGTTTCCATTTTATGCTGCAGTTTTAAAAGTTTTGTTCTCCCGACAGATTAGAACAGATTAGAAAGTAATTGGGAAAGAATGAATGATTTTAAGTGAAAGTGCCCTTTGCAACAAAACTCTGAATTTGATGGTGATGATTCAGCCTTTTATTCGAAAACCTTTTCGACCTCTGTCATATTTTTTAAAGGTTTTAGATTAACTTTTACAAACAAAAATTGACAGTAATGAACGATAAAGAGTTGGTTTCAATGAAAATAACATAACACTTTTTAACATAATTCACGGTAGAGCTTTTACTTACACACATTGTCTCATCACTTACAAAAAGTAGGCCTGGATATCATACAAAAACAGAAAAAACTTTCAATTTGTCCACAAAAAATAAAAAATATTAATATGATTTTTATATTCGTTAATAACAGCATTTAGGAAAGACTATAGCTCGCTCTGGTGTCGAGTCAAAATACTACGTCAAAATTATTTAGTCGGTAAAAAACTCAAGAGATGGCGCTGAAAAGCGTTTTTCTGTTAGAAAAACTGATGAAACCTCCTGCCAATTATACTAAAACTTTAGGTATCAGAAGTAGAATTACAAATACAGGAAAGTTTTAATCTTTCAAAGCTTTTCCTTTACTTTTCAGTCTAATTTATTACAAATTAAATTAAAATGGTAAAAACAAGGGGAAATTATTCTGAAATGTTAATGAAGAGAGACATCTCTCGGATTTTACACGCACTTTTCAAAACCGTTGCCGATTACAGAACTTCAACACGTTTCCTAAACGTAGTTTCAACCGTTGACGCTAGAGTTCATCACCAGATAATTTTCAATGCTTTTATCAAATTTCAATGGTTAATTTATATAACGAAAATAATAGAAGCCACATACCTTTGGGTAGTCAAATCAAAATAAAAATAAATAAAGGCCTCACCACAGTGAGAAAATATCTTAAACTATTAACAAGAAACTCATCGGCATTACAGCAAAGCCTCGTTCGTATATTTCCCCTCTTCCCGCCGGATCAAAACTTCCATCTATGGACTCACAAAAGAGCCGACTCTTTACATATATTTTTTATGGGATTTTTTTTCTTTATTGCTCGTTCTCTTACTTCTGATGCATTCTGTTTTATTTATGGAGTAAAAACCCTTTGTACAGAGGTGGAATTCGCATTGAATTCCCGACTTTTGATCGAAAATCTACAAATGAGGCAAAAGCTGCGTTTTTAACGGTTAAAAATGGCTGAAATAAGCCTCAAATTTTAGCTTATTTGTGCTTTTAGAAATTTCGTGAAGTTATTCTTCCAGGGAAGTCGATGTTTTCATTCTTAAAAGGCTCTGTAATACTCCTGAAAACGAAGATGTCATCAAAAGTTATGAAAAAAGTTGTTATCATTAGATACGGGAGGTCTGCAATTAAGAGTGCATAAAGAATGGTAGTCGAGAGGGGAAGAAGAAGAAGAAGTAGAAGAAGGCGGTGGGAGAGAGCAAAAGAAAAGGCAGCGCTTTCCGAGGCCACAGTAAAAAGTGATTTAATTGCCGCTTTTAAAAGGGCCTCACTAATTAACTAATCAAACGAAAAAGAGACCACATATGATGAAAAAAAGAACATAAACCCGGTATAATGTTAAGCTTTAGAATTTCGACACGATGTGTATTTATAATTTGAATTTCTCTTTGAGTCAAAGAATCAACTTGTAATAATATTGTAATAAGCGTTACATTTATGTCAATGAATCCGTTCGTATAGCGAACGCTTCTCAGAACGGTTTCTTTTAACTTTTCCCCCTCCGCTCCCCCCAACCCCTTTTTTCTTCATCTTCGGCCCTCTCTTTTGAATTAACTCCTGTTTATTAAAGAACTTAATGGCCGAACTCTTGTGGATTTCCTTTTCTTTTTAATGTTCGACCAACTGAGAACGATCAGAGTGCAGATGGAGGAATGGCAAAATCATTTCATCCCTTTGTACTCTCTTCTTTCCCTTTTTTTCTATGAAAATCCAGACATTTTGACTGCTGACCTTTTCAATCTCCGGAAGAAACTGACTTATTAAAGTCCTAAAAATTCGAACCTTCGAACAAAAAGGATACTTTCAAGAAAAAGTTTGTGCACCTCATTTTTGTTTGGAATTATTTTCATAACTGATATATTTAAATGGAGAGCGATTGGGAACTCATATCTGTCGGAATTCTCAGAAGTTCTCATTCGAAAGAAACACTTTTATAGTTGAGCTGTCACAATTCACCTTTTTTCTTAGAAAAAAAATAAGAAAAAGGAAAAGTCGAATGATTTTTTAACAGGAAGTTGCGTTGTAAATAAATAAAAGGAGCTTTAAAGCTTTAATCATTTGAGCTTTGATAAAGTAAAGCGTCATTTCCGAAAAGGACATGACGAGATCAAAGAAATCCTGCGACATGTGTATACGAGAACGAAAAACGAGAAAAACGAAATGCTTATTTCTGTCTTTTTCACTCTTTTCGACTAACATAAACTCCAAATTAAACCTACAAAATTATCTTTTCCTTTTTTTTAAACACTTATCGCCCATAAAAATAATGGCAAAAATAAAATGTCCGTATTGGAGGGGCAGAAACCCCGTCAGCTGGTGCCTGATTTCACCCCTTCGCCCCCTCCCCCTCCCCTCGACATTAAACCGAAAAATGAGATTCTCACGTGAGAAAACGGCCGTTTCCTCCCGTATCATTTGGCCATCATCAATAATTCAATCGAACGCCTTTCGGCCATTATTCCGGAGAATTGCCATTGATTCGGTGTCAGACTGATAATTTCGGGTCTGAGACTGCGTCATTAATTAGTCCGAACGCGTGAGGTGTCGTTTATTTTGAGTTTTAACCCCCGGAAGCGGTTCTCGTTGAACGCCTCCCTCGTTGGCCTTTTCAAGACGCCAATTGACTTCGCCTTCTAAAAAGGTTCTAATTGCTACCTGACTGGGGAATTCCTTTCAGGGCATTAAAACCCCTTAAACGTAAATAAACCTCACTACAAATAACTCTCTCGCCATATAATCACATTATTTTATACAATTTTTATGTATAACCCCATACGAATTAGAAATATATTATGGTTTCATTATTATTATGTTTTTTATTAATTAATTAAATTAATTAAACACTATTAAGTTAGGT
>JAQIBA010000289.1:0-32421 GCA_028293925.1 Brueelia nebulosa | reverse complement strand
GTATTTCTTTTCTCCAAATCCGAAAATCCTTCGCATGAAATATAAGTATCTCAAATTCCGGCGAATTTCTTTTCCACCCCTTTTCATCCCTTCCACTCCTCCCTCCTCTCCCTATCTCTCTCTCAAGCTTTCCATGCATTATGGAAAGGTTCCCTTTAGTTAATGGAAAAAGGATTAATTACCCGACGATGCGGCTGCGCATTTGCCCCCTTCGCAGGGGATGAATTTCTAAGAAGTGTTTTAGAAACACCGAATTAACACTCGGGATGGAAATAAATGCCCGGAAACGGAAACGGACTCCTTTTCCCTGAGCTTTCCTCGAGGGATGATCCATCGAAGTGACAACGTCCCGGGACATTTTCCCGTCCTGGCCGTCCTTATTTCGCTTCCGGTTCAATCAAGGAATCGACTCACCCTTCCTCAACATCCCTTTCCTCACCGATCTGTTTTTTCAGCCGAATTCCAACTTCATAATTCGCGACGCGCTGCTGATTTTCAATTTCACGCCGATTTTGTTATTTTTAGAGGGTTTTTGGTTTTTTATTCCATTTCCGGAAATTTCCCATCGGAAAATCACATTTATATACTCTATTTTTAAAGCTGTACTTATTCTTCTAATGTATATAAAAACTTTCCCAAAAAGACTTACAAACGGTTAAACTGACATAAGGCAATCAAAAGCACAAACAAAAAAAGACAGGAAATACAATATTCGTGAAAAAAAAATTAAGAGATAAGCGATGAAAGACCACAGAGTTAAAGAAAACGTCGAAGAAAAGATGAAAATCTCAACGAACAAGTATAAACTCAAAGAGAAAAGCAAACGAATTTTCTTCATTGACGGACTATCTCCCTCGATCGGATAGATAAATACAAGAGGCAAACGAGTAAAGCTATTAAAATAAGATTTGAAAAGATCAAAGACAGCGAAAAGGGGATCCCACGAAGTAGAAAAAGATGGGGGAGAAGACAAAAAAACCCAAGGAATAAAAGCCCTCGGCGGTGGAAAACTACTGCAAATATTAAAATGACACTAAAATTTATATATATAATATTATACGAAAAAGTTTTTATGGAAACCATTCGCATCAAACGACACTAGCGCTTTTGTTTCGAAAATTCGCCGCGTTTGTTTTATATTATTATACAGTATTATAAATCTTCCCCCCCAAATTGCTGACTCAGTGATTTTTAATTTTAAACAGCCTCTGAATTTTGGGGAGTTGGCAATCCTGGAATTCAAATCAATTCAACTGCGCCCTCTATTTTCAGTTTTGACCAATCAACGATTGTTTTTTTTTGAACGATGATTTCCGAAAAATTCCGAGTTGAAACGAAGTCGGGGACTTCGATTTGGCTCAAATTTGGCACAACGTGAAGGGGTAGTTTCATCCACCGTTTTTTCAACCCCCCGTCCATTTCGCCGCTGTCGTCGGGGCGAAAATAAGCGACGGGAGTATCCCGGGATTTCCAGGGGAATTTATTCGGAATGAAATTAAGAAAATAAACAGAATTTATTAGCTTATTCGGAAAGAGGATGGAATTTTTGTCCCGTGGGAAATTCATCAACGTTTTGCCTCTTAAAAGGAAATCATTCCCGAAATTTAAATGCTTAATTAAAATTTGTAGTCGGGTTCCTAATAAAATTAAATTGTCCTTCCAAGTTTTGGCCGCCCCCGCCTCCCCACCCCGACCGCCATCTTCCCGGTTATTCTTCGGCAACAACTCACCCCCTCTCACCCCCATTAAGCACTCAAGAAGAATTGTTTTTGGGGATAAATTAAAAAAAAATTAATTTCCAAAGCTCATTTGGGCTCTTTTTTCATTTTAATTACGATGATCGATCAGAGGAGAGAGAAGGGGAGATAAATTCGGAGACAAGACTTAATTGAGGTTATTAGATTTCTAAGGAAATCCAAATTGAAAAATCCCCGAAAGGGTTGACAGGTTTATGATCCCTTTCTCTCACCTTTTCGTGCTTTCTCTGAGCTTTCGATGAGTTTTCCTTTGGCGCGAAATCTCCCGCGAATTCAACTTTATTTTTCAACGGTTGCTTTAACCCTTTCCCTGTCTGTTCGCGTGTCTCCTTTTCGGTTTGTCGGGAAATAATCTCCAGGTTTAAGTGTTCGTTCTGTGAAGAGGTTCGAATTTCCCGGGAGGAAAACGTAAATGAAATTAAATGGGGGGATTAAATGGGGAGGCGACGATTTTCATTTGTCAGTGTTCTCATGGCCTTAAAAATTTCAACCCCTAATTTGTGTTTTATTTATGTATATTAATGTAATATACATTTACCTTTTTGCACACAGATTTAGAGACTCTAAGTTCAAAGCTAAAAAGTTAAGTTAAATTTTTAATGGGGTTGAACAACACGCGGTCTTCCAAATTATTATATATCTACATAATATATTTTATGTATGATGTAATTTTTACAAATTTTATAAAAATTTATACATTTCCTATAGGCACATAATAATTCATTTAAGTTACATCAAGTCTTTGTACATACAATTCACTGTATAATTTCACTTAATTAATCCACTGTATAAACTAACTTACAGATCTACAATTAAATAAGTTATATAAACACAAGAGAGGACTATAAAAGGGGCTAAATAAATAACATAAATAATAATAATAACATAATTAACTTAAATAATAAAACTAAAACTAAATAAAACCAAATAAATAACACCAACAGAAAGGCCTGTAAAGGGGCAAAATAAATAACACATACTGAAATACTAAAGCTTAAGTTAGATAAAACTAAATAAATAACATAAACACAGATCGGCCTCTAAAGTTGGTTATAATTAAAACAATAAATAAAAATAACAAATAAATTAGTTGATAAAAAAAAAATAAATAAATAAGTACAAAATATATAAATGTAACTACAAAAATGTAAATAAAATAAAAAATTCAATTACAAAAATAAATGTAAAACAAATATAAAAGTATAAAAAATATAATACTAAACAAAATGTTAATAAAAAATAAAAAGTAAATAGCCTTTCCGTTTTCACTTCTATCCCATTCAAAAACCTTATCAAGTCCGTCTAGTCCAATATTTATACATCAAAATAATTACATTATACGAATTATAGTATAACCCTTTATATAAAAAGGAGCATTCACTTCAAAAAAAAATGGAGGAAAACACCCTAAAAGCAGAAGTTTCTTGATCAAAAGAGAGAACAAATGACTTAAATGGGTGTTCGGCTTCTCGGTCACGTCTTCTGCACCTTTCTCATCTCCCCAAAAAGCTTTCCACGTGGGGGAACAACACTCCCCAATGCGTGCATTCGCCACCCTTCAACCCCTAAATCAAGAGCACAGCACGTCACTAAATTACACGAATGATTCCATTGTCTTTCGCAGTCGGGACAGGAACAAAAAAGGGGTCCCGGGTGGAAATGTTGATTACAAAAGTTGATATAAAGTGGGGGGATGGTTGCAGGGGGGGTGGCGACGAGGGGGGATGGTTGCAGGGGTCCGACGAGGGGAGGGCCGGCGCCCGAAGACGATTTTCCAATGAATAATCCCAAAACTTTGAAACAACTTTGCTGACTCCTACTTCCTTCGAGCTCAATTTTCTCGAAAGCTTTCATTCACTTTCTCCCAACGCGAAAAAAAAGATATATTTATGAGGTTTTTTTCTAAATTGGCCGCTCCCTCGTGATTAACTGTCTGAAAAATTTCCCACCTGACGAAGGGGTGGATGAGGGGGAGAGGGTTGTGATGCCACCGCTAATCTGCCAAACTGGATTTCGCCCAAGGCCCCGAAAAAAATAAATTGGCAAAACGGAATTCGAATCACGAAGGCACTCTTAAAACTTCTGATTCGGTTGATCTAATTGTGCTAAAAAAAAATTTACTTAAACAAACCCCCGCCATTTTGAAAAGTCGAAATTGGACTGGAAAGTCTTCGAAAGTTTCCACTTTTTCTAAATCCCCTTTTTCCGCTGTAATTCATTTAAATGGATTGTCTCTTCTTTGGAGCTTTAGAAAGTCTTCGAAAATACTCCCCTCGTATACATATTTACAAACTTGACTCACACTGTATATTTATTTATTTTATGTGAATATTTATATAATTTTATATTTTTAATATAAAGCACTTAAATCGCTGAATGTTTTTCATGTAAAGTTGACAACCCTTAATTTTGCAGTGAAAAAAAAAAATTAAATAATCCCCTCCACCTGTGCGAGTGTAGCGAGTCTGAGTCAAGCAAGGGCTGATGGGGGTTGTTTCTCACACCCTCAACAGAACCTCCCCCTCCGACGTCCGAAGCGAGTTAAAAACTGCATAAAACATGAGCAGAAAAGGTTCTCGGCGTTTGTTAATTTATTTGATTTAATCGTGACGACGAGATTCCGACTCGGGGGAAGGGGATGAAAGGGGGCGAGGGGCGTCCGTGAGAGTTTTTAGCCTTATCAACCCCCCCGATCTCTCCGGGCGGGGAAAAAATGCAAAACGGAGAGATATATAATTACGAAATCGGTTATATCTCTATTCGAATCTAATTGGGGGTGAAAATATTTTGCGTCACTGCAGGTGAATGCAGGCGGGGGTTGAAGGGGCGGCCAGTCGGGGGTGGAAGAAACCGAGAGGAAATTAGCCCGTGTCAGAAAGGGTTTCTCCGCATTAATGTCTGTGTGCGTGGAGATAATTAATATTTCGATGTTAAAGATTTATGTTCCTCAATATGGAATCAGACGTTTATAGTGAGCGGGACTTAATCTTAATCTGTGGTTCTTCCATTCAATGGGAGAGATTAAGACTTTGGAACTGGAGAGGACTGAAGGGTGAAGGGTGAAGGGTGAGGGGAGGGTTTCGTTTGTATCAGAAAAGTTTACGAGGGAAGTTGCGGAACTTCGCATTTAAAACCGACGCACGCTGTAAGCTTTAGATTTAGGTTGACTTAGGTTTTCCCTAATTATAAAATCATATGGACAATACTGTTTCATATTACGGTGATATTTGTCATTATATAATTATGATATAATAAATTAGCAGAAGTCTCTGATCGTCAGAAAAACAAATAAAAGCGATAAAAGAGATAAACAGGGAAGCAGAGAAAAGATAGACAAACTGAAGAAACAGAGGCCATAAATAGACAACTAAAACAGACAGAAAAGCAAGGAGGCACAAAAATATACAAAAAAATAGACAAACATATTGACAAAAAAACAGACATAGCATAATTAGACAGATAAAACAAACCGATAAACAAAAAGAAGGTGAAAAAAGATACAAACAAACACAGCAACAAAAAAGACAAACAAAAGACTGAAAAACTGTCAGACAAACCAAAGAAATAGACCTAGACATAGACAAAAGGGAGAGAGATAAAAAGAGAAACAAACAAAAACAAACAGACTGTCAAAAAGAGATAAATAAAAAAACAAACGACAGATAAACAAACAATATGACGATAAGTAGATAATCAAAACAAACAGATAAGCAAAGAGTCAGAAAAATACACAAAAAAGCAGACAAATATACTGACAAAACAGACACACCACAATTAAACAGATAAAACAACCAATAAACAGCAACTAAAAAAGAAGATGAACAAAGAGACAGACAAACAGAGCAACAAAAAAGACAAACAAAAGACTAAAAAACTGTCAGACAAACCAAAGAAATGGACCTAGACATAGACAAAAGGGAGAAAGACAAAAAGGCAACAAACACAAAAAACAGACTGTCAAAAGAGATAAACAAACAAACTGACGAAACAGACAGACGACAAACAGACAATAAAAACAAACAGGTAAGCAAAGAGACAGACAAAAAACCAGACTATAAATAGATAACACAAATAAGGAAAGACACAGACAAGAATGACTGACAAAAGAGACAAACAAAACATCTCATAGAAAAACAAAAACAAAAATGTCGAATAGACAAACAAATTAACAAACAGACAATCAAACAAAAGACTGAGTTAAAGATCAGAAGAAAGCAAAGAAAAATGGGAGAACTCATTAAATGGAAAGTTTTTAATTTCCAAGAATACGGTGGAAACTCAGACCCTAAAAAATGAAAAAGAGGACAAAGAAAACTGCAGGAGAAAGTTGGGGGAAATTTACGAGGGGAGCCAAAGAACAAAAGAACAAGAAATAAAATTTATTTCACGCGAACACGAAAAAAAGCGAAAAGCAAAAACCGAATTAATTGGGGAACAAATTGAAGCGGGAAAACATTTAACGTCCCCGGCGAACGACGACAAAAGAAAATATTAAAATAATTATGTGGAGGGAAAAATGGGGGCGGGGGGTGGATTAAGAATCATGAGCGAAGTGAGCACAATTAGCTCCTCGGGGGCGGAACGGGGAGGGAGCGCAACCCCCGCCCCGAATGAAAAGAAAGTTTTGCCACTAAATTCTTTTTCTTTGCTCGGAAAACAGATCCCCAAGACTTTTCTTTTCTCATTTGCTGCGGTAAATATTTGCTGTGCGAGAGAAAGAAAAACATTTCCAGAGAGAATGATTTCGGTTAGCTTAGAACTGCGAATTTATTTTTAAACAGGGGGAAGTCTGTTTTTCACCCCCAGGAAGGGGTTGAATTGGGGAGGGGGCAGTAACAACTTTCACCAGGGTTAACATATATTATTACCTGTATTTAGGTAAAAGATAATTTTAAGTATATATTTCCTTTTATATATTTTCCTATATTTCCCATTATCCCCTTTTTTTGTGGTTCACTTCTATAAAAAATGAAAGGGTTGAGGGTTGAAAAGGAAATCTCCTTTTGGTCTTTTCATGGCAAAGCAACCGCCCATCTATTTCGAAGATCTCCGTCTTCTCTCGTTTCTTTCAGAAGATAAGACCGGAAACTCTTTTTTAAAAAAAAGAAGAAACTTTTTTAAAAGGCATATAATGAGATGAATTATAAATTAAAAAGTTTTTTTCGGCGGGGGAAAGTTTTTCTGAAAGAATTTTCAGGCAATTACACCTCTTCAACCCCTTCGGTACCAACCCCCAAGTTTTTAGTATTTTTTTTTATGCGATGAATTCATTCTCATTAATGAATGCTCATTCAAATATTGGGATTAATTAAAGAAAACATTGGGGTTTCGGGGGTTGTTTTTCCATTTCCGCATCATCCCTGTTTCTTCTTGTGTTTCTCTCATTCCGAGCGGGTGACAGTGGGATTGATGAGACTCTCTTCACCCCATCAACCCTTTCCAAGCTTAGGGGTGGTTCAACGCCGGGAATTCCAAAACAAAGAATAAAATCTCCAATTTTTCTTCCCTTATACAAACGGCCAAACATTTTTTTCTTTCACTCGGAACAAAGGCAAACACTAATTACATGTAAGAGTGACTTGTGTTTAAAATTCCTCTTTTACTTCTGTCTCCCTCTGCCCCCTCCCCTCCCCCTTCAACCCTCTGCGACACGCACGTAATTTTTCTTCTTTTCCCCTTTTTCCATTTCTCTTTCATCCCCTCCCCGCTGTCCCTCCCTAATTATGATTATTATTTTAATGCAATCGTTTCTTATCTTTCGTTTAATGCTTTTACGCCGCTTTTCTCTATTTATTATCTCCTCTCACCCCTTCGTTCGACCGACACATCAACCCCTTCGACTCCGCCCTCTCCTTCTAGATCTCTTCTTTAATTCCTGTCCTCTTTTGTTTCTTTCTTTTTTAATTTCTGTCTTTTTTTCTTACTTCTTTTCTTTTTACTCTTTTTTCTTTCCTTTCATTCTTCTTTTACTTGTTTTCTTTCTTTAATATTTTTTCTCTCTCCCTTTTCTTTCTTATTTTCTTTCTTTCTCTTTTAATTTCTGCCTTTTTTTCTTATTATCTTTTGTTTTCTATTTTTTTCTTTCTTTTCTTTCTTTAACTTTCTCTCTTCCTTTTCTACTTCATTTCTTTCGTCTTTTCTTTTTTCCTTATTTCTTTTCTTCCTCTTTCTTTCTTGTTTTTCTTCATTTCTTTCTTCTTTTCTCTCATCTTTTTCTTCTTCATTTCTTTCGTCTTTTTTTTCTTTTTCCTTTTCTTCCTCTTTCTTTCTTGTTTTCTTCATTCATTTCTTATTTTTCTACTTCTTTTCTTTCTTCTCTATCTTCTTCTTTTCCTCATCTTTTTTCTTCTTCCTCTTTTCCTCTTCTTTTTCTTTTCTTTCCTCTCTTTCTTCTTTTTCTTTCTCCTTATATTTTCTTTTCGTTCCTCTTTTTTTCTTCTTTTCCTCCTTCTTTTTTTATCCAAGAAAGTCAAATTCAATAGAGTAGAAGAGGGAATTATCTACTCCTCATCTTCTCGAAGAGATCCACCACCCCCGAGAGAACACAAACTTTCAACCGCCACAAAAACTTCATTTCTTCCGTGCCATCCAACCGAGACAAACTTAAAAGCTAGATCTAATCGGATTAGAAGACTTTACGGACTCCACTTCAACCCTCCTCCCCTCCCCCATTATCCCCCGGCCGATTTTGCAAGTTTCACTCCAGGTCGACCCCCGATTAGCCCCCGGGCTGGAAGAGAGAGATTTCTCCTAATTAAGAACAAAAAAACCGTTTCTGCTTGTGCAGACGCATTAAAGAAAATGGAGAGACGAGATGAAGGGTGGAAAAAAGAAAAAGCACCCCTCGCTCATAATTCTTTAATCAGATTTTTACATTTAAAAAGAAAAATAGCTTTTGTTTGTCTTCTCCCCTCCCCTTAATTGAATATTATTCAGGTATGTTAAATTCCACCCCTCGAGTTCCTAGAATCGGTGGTCTCACCCTCTCCCTCGAGCCACCCTCAAACGAAGCCTTCGAGAGGGCTTTGCCCGGGGGAGGGTCGGGTCCAAGTTTTTCTGATTCGTTAACTGCGGAGGGGGTTGAGGCGGTGGTCAGAGCCCACCCCTCACCCCCAAAAGAGAAAAAGTTGCTAATGAGATATAATTCAGAGGAGAAATTAAAAAGGATCTCTCTCTCTCTCTCTCTCTCTCTCTCTCTCATTTTTCAGCCAAAACGGTTTTTGCTTTTCATCCCTCGTTTGCCTCCCCTCGTCGATCAGTCACTGTCGTTCCTGGAAATATCTTTAAAGGGTTGATTCTATTTCCGTATTTCTCGTTTTGGGGGAAATACGTTTTTGGAAGGTAAAGTTATATAAATGTAAAGAGTGGATTGAGAAAAATAAAAATAAGCAAAAAAGATGAAAAATAGAAGAGATCTTGAAAAAAAGAAAAAAGACACAGGAAGAAAAATAAGCAAAGTGAACAAAGAAAAAGAAGAAATAAAGAAATGATAATAAAAAATAAAAAAAGACAATAAATAAAGAAAAAAAATCCTCTTTTGTATATTTTTCTCTACGTGACTGTAAATAATAATATAATATTATAATATATAATTCACAGTAATTATGAAATTTATAATTTATACAAAGAGATATTCATTCTTTTTTCCTTTTTATGTACATTAGGGTGTCCCTTATAATGGCGAAAAAAATTTTTTTACTATTATCAAAACGCACACCCCCTAATTTTTTGCTATATACTAGTCTTTACTTAAATATAAAATTTTAGCTTGATACGTTTAGTTTAACCCGTGCCTGTAGAGCCTGAAAGTTTTACAAAACATATGTTTTTCGACCACTTAATAATTTCTAAGAAAATCATTTCAGTATTGATAAAACGGGTAAATGTTGCTAAAAATATTAGTTCCAATGAAAATTTACTTTATTAGTATCAAAAATTGGTATATCATTACTTAGAATATTTTCTTTTGAAAGTCACTTTTTTACAGTATGGCTAAATTTTTCTGTGTTCCCCTACGCAGCCTAATGGGAACTCTTTTTGTTCCTCATCTGCCGTTTTTAGGCCATGGAAATCCTGAAACAGTTTAACGGCTCTTTCAGTTATGTCATTCGTTGCTTTTAAACAATAAACTTTCTTTTTGGCCTCCACATACAGTATGCAGAGTGCTGCATTCCCGTCCCATAAAGATACGTCTTCTTCAAGAAAACTGGCGTCAATTTTTAAAAGACAAAATAACTCATTGCTCTTTTGGGATACAAAATTGCTCAAATATTTTCCTAAAGCAAGAAAAATATAATTATAGTCCCCATAAAATAATATAAGGGACGAAGTACCAGCTAGCATACAGAGTGACAGACATCTCTTCTTTCGATGGGAATTACTGTATGTCTTTCTGGAATCACCAAAGTTTTCTTTTTTCAGGTTTTTTCTAAAGTATCAAATTTTTTCTTAAATATCAAATAAATTATCTAAATTTTTCTTAAACTCATTCACTTGGCGCTTATTAAAGAGCTTAAAGAGCATGGCGGGGTCTTCTTGGAGGCCTCGCCAGACCTTATGTAAATCCACAAGCTTTTTTACACAGTGTGGAACAGCTCTAGTTGGTATTCTGGCCTTTTCCCAGAATAAAAGGAACTTCCGAATGACAATATTCGTGCTTATTTATCTTTGCGAATGTTAAAAAATAAAACTGCGAGAAGTTGGCGATCGAAGGGTAATTTAGCACCCGTTATTTGATGATTTACACCACCAACGAAGAAAATATTTTTTTTTTCACTTCTTAGCTCTCCTGACATTTTAGAATAAAGAAAGAATTTGCATTAATTAAAGGACAAAACGAAACTGCATGAGAATAACAATGGGCGTGCACCGCGCATAAGGGGTGTTCCTACAGGTTCCTACAGGCACGGGTTCCAGTCCTTCAAATTACGTAAAAAAATTTTTTTTAGTGTTTTACAATCAAATGAACAAAATTAGGGGGTGTGCGCTGTAAAATAAAAACTTCGAAAAATAAGGGACACCCTAATGTACATTTATTTACACCAAAACCACAAACATTCCCAAAGGAAAACACATTTTCCGATTTCATCCCCAAAAACCATAAGTTTGGCCGCAATACGAGCCATTCTGAACTCGATTTCCGATAATCGACTGCCCCTCGCACCCCCTTCGCACCCCTTCCCACCCTCGACTTCCTCGGAAGCAACAATAATAAGACTAAAGATAATTTTCCATTTATACGGAAAACTTTTCATTACGACGCTTTGAGGAAATCGCTCGTTAAAACTTTTCGCTTGGCCGTAAAAGAGAAATACTTTTTTGCCCCCGTTTTTTCTTCTTCTGGGGGTGGGAGGGAGTCGCACCCCCGCCACTCGCTCACATGGCCTCTGCCGAAGGGGTGGCCAAGGGAGGAAGGTTTCATTGCCGGGCACGTGTTTGTCGTTTAATGAGCGCGTGAGAGGAGAGTTATTAAAATATTATTAGTTTATGGCGAAAGTTTTGCTGATTTTATTGGCGGAGAAGAGAAGAAAGAGGAGAAGAGAGGAGAAGAGAAGAGAGGAGAGGAGAACGAAAGCTCATAATCAAATATTGTTTCTTTTTCCACTCTTGTTTATGTTTACTTTTCTGATTATTGTTTTATGTTTTCGCCTTTTTTTTGAAATTTTTTTTTTTGGTCTTCAATTTTTATTTTTCATTAACTCTTTTTATTTTTTTTTTATTCAACTCTATGGTTTTTCTTTTTCATACCTTTAAGGTCTTCCCTTCGGTGGTTTTTCTAATTTGAAGAAAGAAGATAAAAAAGAAGTATGAAAAGAGAAAAAGGATAGAAGAACAGTAGAAAAAAAGAGAAGAAATTTTCCGTTAATTTCAGAGAAAGTAGAAGAAGAAAGGAAGAAGAGAATAATAGAAAGTTTCATAGTAATCACAAAAGGAAAAACTCAATAAAAGAGAAGGAAAACAAAAGAAAAAGAGAATAAAAAGAAAAAGAAATGAAAGAAAAAGAAGAGAAAAAAGAAAAGAAGAGGAGATCAGAGAGAGTTTTCTATCATAAAAGGTAAAGAATAAGAGAATGATAAAAAGAGAGAAAGAAGAAGAAAAGAAAAACGCGCGCAAATCGAAAATTCAAATTCGCGGTTATGCTTCTTGCTGTTTTTCCATGCCTCAAATTTGCCTACACATTACTTTTCAGGCTGAGCGCCTGCAAATGGGACATTATAACGCATTTCATTTTTAAGGGATTTCCGGTCACGTTTGAAAAGCCACTTCCGCCATTTCGAGACTTCGGTGACAATCCCCACACTTCCGTCTCTGAGAGCAGTCCCTGCATTAGTTCGGCAGGATAATGAGAACTTATCTTCTGCTAATATCGGAGCCCTTTTCATACGGCAGGTGGAGGGATTTTCCCTTCAAGTATAAATTAATCCTTAGCATAAAATTTAATCCTTTTCTAAGGACGGGAGAGAGAGAGAGAGAGAGAGAGAGAGAGATTCGAAATAATGATTTGATTTTATTAGATATGGCGATTATCTCATTATTAGAACTCAGCAATGGAACAATGGCGGTGCAAGAAATGAACCTCTTTCATGGGGCAAGTGATTAAATTTATATTTTGATCGGGGCGGGGGAGGATAAGGGAGTCGACAGCCCTGAGGGTCATTAAGGAGCGGAGATAAATAACGCGACATCTGGCCCCGTGTTAAATAATTAGGTGTTAAGCCCATGTCTGCGTCGGGGAACATATGGAGGGTTCCGCTGCAGGGGTCGTCGCCTTATGGACGATTATCGCATCCCGCGGCTCACTCAATCATAAAATATACACATTTAAGGAGTTAAGATATCACGCTAACGTCATTTCTTTCCTGCATTCTCACCGTATTTGAGGATCCTCTCCATTTAGGAGTGTCCTAAATTGTGGGAGTAAAATATGCGTGGATAAAAAGTGTAATTATTTCTCTTGGGCACACGAAGGGTTTTCGAGGTGATTGACATTAAAACTTATACAAAATGTAAATAGATAACTTTGGAGATAAGGAGATAAGTATGAAGATATGAAGGGAAGACCTGCAGAGATTCGGAATAAAAGGAAAGGAAGATAGAGAGATAAACATGAAGATATGAAAACTAGAAGATATGAAAGTTGGGAATTAAGGAGACAGAGAGATGGAGAGATATGGAGATAGAGAGGTATGGAATTATAGAATTTGAGATAACTAAAGGTTAAAGATATGGAGGAATTAAAATAAATAGGCATGGAGATAAGGAGATAGAAATGAAGATATGAAAAGAGGAAGATTTGGAGATAAAGAGATATGGAAATTGGAATATGTAGAGAAAGGAAAACAGAGAAACACGGAGATAGAAAAATTTGAAGATATGAAGATTGGGATATTTGGAATTAGGGAAATAGAGAAAAGTGGAGATATGGAGAAAGAGTGAAAGGAAGGGATAGCAATAACTGACAGTTTATCTAAAAGAATTTCGTGACCGATCCGAAAGTCCAAAAGAAAGGCAATAACCTTTTTGATTTTTGATGAGCAAATAAAAGTCGTTGTGCCGCCATGAGAAAAAAAGGGCGGGGGATGAAGGGAGGGGGCGAGGGGTGAGTGGGGGGGTGGCTCCAAGCGGAAGAAATGCGAGGGAATCGATGCGGAAACACGACAAAGACAAAATTTTGGATTTCCCGAAAGCTCTTTCATTAACATAGATTTAGTTTTAGCCCTGATTCAGACATTGGCCTCGTATTTCTTTTGTCTTTTTCAATTACTGTTATTGTTATGGGAGCTTTACCAATTTTGGGGGGCTTTTTACGAAAGCTTTTGCCTCCATTTAGGAGTTCTGCTCGGTGGAGTTCGTTAATGACGCTCTTTTTATCTCCCGGAAGTTATCGCTCGAGAGGAAAACACTGAAAAGGCCAATTCCACTAACCGCTTCCTTCTGACTAACTCTCTTTCTTCATTTCTTTAAATTAATTTATGATGAAATAAATCTCTCAGTCTTTTTACTTTTTATCTCACTTACTCCTCATCTCCCTTTTCCATGCTTTCCTATATTGTTAATTTAAATTTATTTTTTTTATTAACTGCATTTAAACGTATTTTTTTATTTTTCTCTCCCGTCTAACTGCTTAATCCCTTATCATTTTATATCTCAAGCTTCCTTAACCCCTTATCTTCTCATCTCCCCGATGATCTCCCTGTCTTCCTATCTCTACTATCACATCTATTATCTATTTATACTACTCTTTACTTATGTTTCTCTTTCCTTCTATCTCCTCCTTTTTTATCTCCTTTTCTTTTTATCTCCATATTTTATCATCTCTGTAACTTCATCTCTTCTTTTCGTTCTAGTTTTATTTTCCATATTTTTGTATTTTTTAAATACTTGTTTATCTTCCCATCTCTCTATTCTCATACTTCCTTACCTTTTTTGATGTATATTTTTTCTAATTTTAGAATTTACATTACGTATTATCTTCCTTCGATAAACGTGACTTTCTGTATATCTTAAAAGTGCAATGTTACAACAACTAAAAAGAGATGCAATGTTATACTTTACTTTACTTTACTTTTCTTTAACCCGCTTTTCCGTTAGGGTCGCGGGGTTTTTGCGAAACATTTTGTTCGCTTTGCAAAGCGCCTGAATGAACATGTCAGGTACTGTAGCGGGTGGCGAGTCCACTGACAGTACTTCACCCAGGTTTTCGCAGGTGAATCGCAGGTGAAGGAGGCGGAATTTCGCAGTGTTTTGCCAGACTTTCCAGGCGCAACACCACGTTATTCCGTCCTCCCAGCAGTGGTCTAGGTACCTCGCAGTGCTGACCAATCATCTGCGAGGGAGAACGGCCTTAGAAAAATACCCACCGTCGCTGGGATTCGAACCCCGTCCGACTTCTCAGCGAGCAGGCGTTTAACACACTGAGCTAAGGCCGTGCTCATGCAATGTTATAATAAAGAAAATAAAACAGATAAATGATTTTATGGAATGAGATGACAGCCGGGGGTTTTATAAGATAAACCAAATAGACAGGAAAGTGTTTTCGTATTCCGAGCCATATCTCGAGATACTGTATCATCTCCGAAGTGTTCCTTCGGTTCGCCCACAATTCCATAGCAATCGGGGGAGCCATTAATACGTGAAAATAATAAAATGTCCTTTCCGACATTAGCTCATTAACCAGTTAATTACAAACGACCTAATAAAGACGTGTCCCGAATCGCGAACGGCCCTTCCGCCCTCCATCTTTCGCGCCGTTCGATCTCGCCCCGCGGATTATCTCCTTTCGAGTTAGTTGACAGAAAGCGGAGATAATTTATTTTTCGGACTTTGTGAATCGAAGAGCGAACCGCGCGTCAATTGTCATATTTTCCATTAAATCGACAAACCGGAAACTGAAATTTTTTTCTCAGAATTTATCATTTTCCGGGCGTCAGTTTTAATGTTTCGGAAAATTAACGGTGAAAGACAATTTGCGGGGCTTTATCTCCATTTCCTGCTTTTTTCCACAGTTGGGAACAGTCGGGGAGGACAATGATTTTTACGAAGCGAACCCCCGGGAAATCGTTGCACAATTTCACTTTTATTATTATTAATCAGAGCGGAGTGCTTTCATAAAGTGCATCGATGCAATTGATTTTTGGAGATATAGCAGAACCAACTGAGCAGCTTTGCAGAAATCTGACTTTGCTGTAAATGATCATGGTTTGTTAATATTTTTATCTTCCACAGTTCACATCTCCAATCTTTATATTATTTTATCTCCACACCTTCATGTTTATCCCTCTATCCCCTTTCATTCATATCTCCATATTTTTACCTTCATAGCGTAAATTCTTAAATTTACACATTCATATCTGTATAGGTTCATACCTTTTTATGTCAATATCTTCAGAAACCATATCTCACTATTTTCACAATATTTTCATAAATATATCTGAGCATTTTTATATTTTCTTATCCACGTCTCAATAATTATAGCCTATATCTTGTTGTCTCCATATCTTCATATCTAAATATTCATTCATCTTCATATTTCATTATTTATTTATTTCTTCATATTTCATTGTCTTCGTATACTATTATCTCATTATCTGCATATCTACGTCTCAATAATTATGGCCCATATCTTGCTGTCTCCATATCTACATATCTCATTATGTCGTTACTCTTCAAGTCTCATTGTTTCCATATCTTTTTATCCTCATATCTCATGATTTATTTATTTCTTCGTATCTCATTATCTTCATTTACTATTATCTTATCATCTCCATATCTCACCATCTTTTTATTTCAATGATTTCTTTATCTCAATAAGATCTTATCTCCCAATCTTCGCGTATTCGTATCTTCCTAGTAAATGTTTTTCTAATTTATGTTTATCTTACACATAGTTTTTATGTTTATCTCGGGTCACAGAAGAGAAGAGCAGAAAATTTTCTTAAACGTTTATCGCACAACGACATGAAATGAGCATTGGCACACAATCTCAGTGGAAGAGCCGGCCTTTACATGAATTGCGCTCGCGTGAACACTTTCGTATAATTAGCGAATAAAAGGAATTAGTTAGTTATCTTTCTCTCAGTCTGAAATTTTAATTTCCTTTGAGTGCAGACGAGCCTTATTTCATTTTTATTAAAAATTAAACCGAATTAGATTCACTTGTCAACGAGTTTAAATTTTCATTTCTCCCCCCGAAAATCGCCCTTTTCTCTTTTGGATTTTTAAGGCCCTACCGCCCTCCGCCCCCGCCCCTCCCCCGCTCTAAAAGGAAACGGAAGTCGCAGCATTTCCACTGCAAATGACGACAATAATAAATAAATAAAGAGATAAATAACATAAGTATTAACAGGGAAGGGAGCGGACGAATTATTGAATTAAAATTAATATCACTTCTAATGGTCGTATATCATCATTCCGCTTACGTACGGATTATACGCTTCGCACTGCCATCAATTGCTCCTCGAGTGGGCAAATTATCTCCGCATTCGAAAGACAGCTTTCCCTCGAGTGGCCTCACTTCGCAAGATGGATGCGCACCCTTTCCTCCCGAGACTGCAACGATGTCAGACAACACCGGAAATGGATTTCCCAAGTTTCCCTTTTGTCTCTTTGACCTCTGACCCTCGCGCATTTGTCATTTCGCTGCCGCCGTTCGTCACCCCCGTCGCTTCTGCTTTCCTCCCGGGCTTTCGAGTGACGGAGGCTTCCGTCAACGTCACTTCCGCGATCACCTGATCGGTGCTGACGCATGAAACCGGAGGCAGATGGGAGATAAGGACGGGGGAGAGGGAAGAACGGATAATACAAAGAACCCCAACGGCTCATTTGTTCGCCTGATAAAAAAGATATGAGGTGCAGTTTTCAATCCGTCCGCTCCCTCCGTTGTTTGCCCTTTTGATATTTTTCAACTTAAAAAAGCACTTAATTAAATTAAATTAATTAACGTATATATGCTGTGATTTACAGAGTATTAGCAGATCAAAAGGGGAGAGACTCTGCTTTTTAAATTGTTTCAATATGTACTTCTGTTGTTTTGAATGTAAAAAGTCCCTAATCCCCTCAGTCATTGTTTGTCGTTTTAATTTTTTATTGTTATACTTTATTACTTTATTTTAACAAATTAAAATTCAGTGATTTTACGGAAAAACAAAAGAGTTGAATGTAAATTAAAAAAGATAAAATTAAAGACTAAAACTGGCGAGAGTACATAAAAAGAGCACAAAAGAACAGCGAAGAGTAAAAAAAGATGCACTATTAAAAGGAAACAAGAGTAAAACATAAATAAAAAGATAAAAATATGAGAGAAAAGTTAAACTAAAGAGCAATCAAAAGTAAGAAAGTATTTTAAATAAAGAATAGAAAATAAAAACACTTAAAATAGTAAAAAACTAACCAAAAAAGTAAAGTATTAAAGAAGTAAAACTAAAAGATCAATAAAAGGTAACAAAATGTACTGATTAAAGTAGAAAGTAGAAAAATAGAAATAAAAATGGAGTAAAAATAAAAACGAGAAGTAAATAAAGTAAAAATCAGTAAACAACAAGAAAAGCAAAAGGAAAAGAGAAATAAAAGTATAAAAGAGTAAAAGGTAAATATAAAATAAAATAAGTAAAGTAAAACAAAGTAAATAAAAAAAAGTATAAAAAGAGTATAAAACTTTATTAAGAAAATTTAAAATGAGTAAAAGAGTAACAAAAGAACAAAGAAAAAAACTCTTCACAGAAGTCATAACACCAAAAAAAAAAAACAAACAACCCCCCGTATTCACCCCGAATCGATATTCCCGCTCTTTCGACGTGGCAGCAGATCCAAAGCACGAAACCCGCTAATAGAAACAGAGTGCATTTAACGAAAAGGGGTGGAATTCTAAATAACGACAATAAAAACTTGTTAGGGCCTGGAAAACATGCAACCTCCTAATGATCATAAAGGGAAATGAGCCGCCCTCGAAGAGGCCTCCCTTTCCTTCAACCCCTTCGCCCCTCCGCCGGGGGCGTCTCACCAACCGTCCCTTCCAAGATGGCGGCTCGCTGGACATTCCTGTATGTATGTAACGCAGATTAATACTGAAATGAAGACGTCGGATGTCGTCTGCAAGTTGGGAACGAATGCTGTTGGGGTGTTATTACTGAACTTTCCCTGAACAAAGGGGTGGAATCAAACTGTCACTTCTCGCACGGCTTAACTCCGATCCAAGCGAAAAAGCTCCCCGATGTAATGGCCGCCGGAAAATAAGAAACGACAAAGGATTAATCGCTCTCGCATCCCCTCGGATTTTCTTTCGAAAACAAGTGAACCGCATCGGGGGTGGATGGCACGGGGGCCGAAATAAAAGCCCGATGGCCGGCATCTGCTCTCGGGGGGTGGGGGGAGGGGACGAAAGCGCTTTTTAAGCTTGGTGAAAAGCTCCACTAATCAAATTTTCCATTATACTTTTTCATTTCCTAGAGTTTTTCCGAGCTTTCGCCCGAGGCGGCGACTTGTTTAAACAAATGGAAAGACTCGGGGCGGAAAACAAATAAAGGGCGGGTGCGTGAAGGGTTGAAAACTCTCCCCCGACCGACGGTGAAGCAGTCGCTTACCTGAAACAAAGAAATGAGTGGTGAGAGGGGTTGTGTGTGGAGCAGGGGTGGCCAAAGGGGGAGTCGGGGTGTCAGCCCTGCCACCCCCGCACCCCCGGGGGAGGGGAGGAAAGGCAGCGAATCAGAAACAATTTTTCATTAAGTTCTCGCGAAGTGAAGGAGCTAAGATTTAAAGATTACCAATTTGCAGACAATTACTTTTCAACAAAAGCTTCGCAAAATGAGTCTGAGAATTAAATTTGCATAAAATTGCGTTTTCGAGGGCTGGAAAAGGGAAAGTGAGGCGCAATAAAAGAGGAAAATTATGGAAAGAATAAAGCAAAACTAATTTCTGTATTTTTTGAGCTTCACCGCTCCCAGGACGAACATGATTTTTTCCATTCCGCTCGTTTTCCCCTCCGCATCCGGTTCCGGGAGAAATGGCGCCAAATTCGAAATTCTCCGCACGTTCCTTAGGGTCGCTTCGCCCCAATTCACCCTCCATTAAGACATCCAAGAAATGTCTTTTTCTCGTCTGCTTTTTATTTATCTATTTTATACCTTTTTATTTTCTCAAATTTCTATCTTCTTTCGTTTCCGCCTTTTCAAACACTATTTTCTTCTTCGTTCTGCTTTCCTTCTCTTCTTTCATTTTCTGTCTTTTCCAACACTACTTTCTTGGTCTTTTATCCTTCTTCTTTCTTTTATTCTTCGTTCTCTATTCTACTCTTCTTTCTTCATTTCCTGTCTTTTCCAACACTACTTTCTTCGTCTATTTCCTTCTTCTTTCTTTTATTTTTCGTTCTTTTTCTTCCCCTCTTTCTCCATTTTCTGTCTTTTTCTGTCAATGCTGTTTTCAATATTGTTCCTTTTCTTCTTCGTCTTTTTCCTATCTCCTTCTTTTATTCTTTGTACTTTTTTCTTCTCTTCTTTCGATCTTCTCCTTTCTTCATTTTCTGCCTTTTCCAACACCTTTTCCATTTCCTTCTTCTTTTTTTTATTCTTCTCTTCTTTCGATCTTCATTTTCTGTCTTATCCAATGCTGTTTTCGATACTGTTTCTTTTCTTCTTCGTCTTATTCCTTCTTCTTTCACTTATTCTTCGTTCTTTTTTCCTTTTCTTCTTTCTATCTCCTTTCGTCATTTTCTGTCTTTCCCAACTCTACTTTTAATACTGCCTGGATTTTTTGGCTTCTTCTTTTCCTCCCTTCATCGTCGTAACGAGCACCCTTCTCGTAACGAGAATCTAATGTGAAAGCGGTTGCTCACAACCCCCTCATAAAAAACCAACCCCCAGCCCATCCCTTTTATAAATTAGTTAAATTTGAGATCAATTAAAGCCCCGTAAACGCGAGGGGAATATTCCAATGGAAAAATGTATTTGTGAATTAATTTTATTTCGAAGCGGATCGACATTGCGGAAATCGATTCCGGAAAATTCTCTCACTGTTATGCCCATTAATAATTACGGGAAATGATAATTAACTCGCGCTAATTAATTTCCACTTTTGGCGGAAAAGAAAAGATCGACTTCGACGCAAACAATAAATTATAAGAACTTCATTTTCGCGTTTCACTTCCACCGATCGCTGCATTCCGCCACAGCCCTTCCACCCCTTCACCCCCTCACCCCTTGCACCCCTTCATCCCCCACTCATCCCTTCCCCGATCGCGTCCCCGTCAGCCCATAAATCTTCATCTTTTGAAACATCCCGCGGACATTAAAACCATTGCCGAAATTGTTTCAGAGGCGACTTCCCCCTCCCTTCATCCCCCTTCAACCCCCTTCAACCCCCACTTTATCTTCACTTTAAATATTCACCTGCTTAATTTTTTAATTAATATTTTCACTATTTAATACTTTTTATTATTTTTTTAGTTTATGTATTTATTATTCCGGTCTTTTTTCTATTTTTGTTGCTGTTATCCTCTTATCTCCAAATCTTTCTCTCTTCATATCTCCACGTCCATCTTCATGTTTCTGTTTAAATTTTTAACATAATGTTTTATCTCAGAGCTTTATATATTTTTATGTTTTTAATGAAAAATCCTTAACTATTTATTTAAAATTATTAACACATTATTTCGGTTTTATAATTATACTATTTTGATTTTATACATATTAATTTAATTCTCATTGCAAATATTTTATAGCAAATAAATAAAAATAAAATGGAATAAAATTAACAAACACATAAAGACTTTAAATAAATAAATTAAAAAAAGAACTGAATAGTAAAACATAAAATACAACAAAGACTAAATAATATAAATAATTATAAATAAATAATAAGTACAGCCTAAAGTTCTATAATTTTTGATAAATGGTTAAACTGTTATAAATAAATAAATAAATACAGAAAAATAAAAAAATTATTAAAAATAAATTAGAAATATAACACTGTAAAAAATACATCACACAAAATAAAATACATATAAATAAAATACAATTATATGAAAATATAATACATAAATAAAAATACAACATTCAATAAATAATGCAGTAAAGAAAAATAGATAATACAATGAATACTATAAATGAATATATACAAACAATAAATGAATAAAAATACAATTATAAATGAATAAGTATAGAAAATAAGTGAATGGTTGAAAATAAAATACAACGAATGAAGTGAAATTTTTCTTTCAATATCAGTATAATTCTCTTGGAATGCCTTCGGCCGAAATATGGCGGAAATATATTATCATATTATTAATCTTTTCCTCCTTCGCTTTTAATCCCAATTGGAGAAGTCTCATTCCCGAAATTCCAGGCTTTTTGTCACTGAGAGCCATTCAATCAACCCCTCCAGGCATTCCCATCCCCTGTGAATCTTCGCCCCCATTTCCCTACGTGACTTCACTCTGTTATTTTTTAAATACAATTTTTATCACTTGGCAATTTCGCTGCCGCCCTTCTGCCGATGATAAATCGTCTGCTTTCTCCCTCTCACCTTCCATATTCGCCGACCGAATCAACCCCCGGCTTTATCGGGACGTTTCCACGAGGGCGCGACAACATTTTTCTTCCTCTTATAATCCCGAAAAGATGGAAGGGAATAGAAATCGGGATTCGAGGAGCGAAATCTTGGGAAGGGCGAATCGGAGATAAAAAATTGTTTCATGGTTATCGGGAGTCTTTTTGAAATTTCAAGGTTTGCCAACTTTTGAGTCAAAATGGTGTCGCTGTGAGCTTTTCAAAATGTTTTGAATCCCCTCCTGCCTTTTTTTTATTTTTTAAAGAATTTAATATCTGTTCGTCTGTATGTAACTGCGTCTACACTTGTGAACAACAAATTTGTATTTCCACCGATAATACAAATTTCAAGAAAGTGTACATCTAATTTCATGAACTTAATTTAGAGAATCTATTTTTAGAAGTCTATTTTTGGAAATCTATTTTTAGAATTCAATTTTTAGAAATCCATTCTTGGAAATATATTTTTAGCAATTTATTTTTAGAAATTTGTTCTTGAAATTCTATTTTTGAAAATCTATTTTTGGAAATCTATTTTTGGAAACTTATTTTTAGAATTCAATTTTTAGAAATATATTCTTGGAAAATATTTTTAGGAATTTATGTTTAGAAATTTATTCTTTAAATTTTATTTTTGGAAATCTATTTTAGGGAACTTATTTTTAGAATTCAATTTTTAGAAATCTATTCTTGGAAATATATCTTTAAGCATTTATTTTTAGAAAGTTATAAAATTCTATTTTTGAAAATCTAATCTTGGAAATCTATTTTTGAAATTTCATTTATTGAATTCTACTTTTACAAATCTATTTTTAGAAATCATGATCTCGTGTAAATTTCACCGAAGGAAAGTCAGTCGGTGTTTTATGTATAATATAAAATATACTCGCAATTAATTGGTATAAATAAAACATTTTTAATGATTCAAAACAAAAATCATTTTCAATTTAGCCACATTTAAAACGTCAAAATAACGTAATTTCACCGCATCTCTGCTAGGAAACTTTTGCATCCCCCAATTTTCAACCCTCGCGCCCCCCCCTCCGCCACCCCTTCGCCCCTCTCTTCCCTTTCCCCCCAAAAAAGGCGGTGTTCGCATTAAAGCCAATCTCACGACGCGTTCACCCGTCATAATTGCTCTTTTATTTTTATATATCGCACGGATTTACTGCCCTTCCTTCCCTCCCTCCATTAGCAGACAAAGGCGACCTCCGCCAATGGAAGGAAGACAAAGGAAACCGAAAGAATCAGAAGAAAAACGCTTTCTCTCATTTCCGATCGACCGAATTCAATGCTCCCCTTTATCATTACCATTAAAGCTCCGGTCCAGATTTGGAGTCGGGGGGTGCTTAACCCCCCTCGGGGGTGGGGGGCGGGTGGGGGTTGATTTTAAAGTTGGAGTTCGCTTTGGAGTTTTTTGATGCGATCGCTCTCCGGAGGAAATTTAAATTTCGATTTGTTTGCTTTTTCCCATTCTCTCAAGAAATGGGTTTTAAAATTTAATTGCTTTTTATTAATTCAGAAAGTTGAAGAACAAAGGGGCGCGGGGGGATGATTGCGAATGCCGGGGGGGGTGAGGGTGCCCTTCAAGTGTGTTTTCACGGCTCATTTCCACCTCCGGTTGAGATTTGGCCGTTTTAATTTTTTAAATTTCGACCACCGTTTCTTTATTTTCTACTTTCAACGACAATTTTTCTTTTGGGAAAGCGGAAACACAACAATCGTTGGTTTTATATTTGTTATTTTCACGAATGTTAAGCATTATGTTTGTGTGTTCAATCGCCGATAAGGAATGAAGAATAGAAATACAGGATAAAGTGTGGCAAAAATGTTGCAATACAGAAGGCAAAAGTGAAGAAACAGAAAATACCGAAAAAGATAAGAAGACAAAAGAGTCGAAATAGAGAAGTTAAAATTACAGAAGACAAAAGTGTCCAAATACAGTAGACAAAAGAGTCGAAGATAAAGAAGAAAAGAGTCGAAATACAAAAGGAAACAGCCGAAATACAAAAGGAAACAATCGAAACACAAAGCAAAACAATCGAAATATCAAAACAAAACAGCCGAAATACAAAAGGAAACAATCGAAATGCAAAAGAAAACAGTCGAAGTACAAAAGAAAACCGCCGAAATACAAAAGAAAACAGCCGAAATACAAAAGGAAACAGTCAACTGACCTTGAGGATAGAAATCATTCTCTATTTTCCCATAGCAAACTCCCCTTTCCTCTGTCGAACGACAGCAAAATCTCATTTCATCCCTTAAGAGCCCCCCACGTGCGTTCCCTTCGAAATCCCATCATTTCGAGAGAGGGCACTGCACCCCCTCCTCGCCCTCCCCCGAAGTGCAGTACCTTTTGCCAAGTCGTACGGGGCGAAGGGAAATCGAGATGAAGGCCTCGATTCCCTTTTCGATAAGGCGAAAGGGAAAAGCGGGAAAACCAATGGAAGAGGGGAACGGGTCGTAAAATTCCGGGAATGAAAGGGAGGGTTGTCGGGGCGAGTGGGACATGGCCATCGAAGGCTGTTACGTAAGAGAGGAACGAGAAAAGCGGAAAATTGTCTTTTTCCGCGAGAACTGGCCCAGAATGGATTAGTCATTGCCTCCGGTGTTAAGTCTTGGAAATGGGGGTTTGAAGGGGCGAATAATTCTGCATTTGGGGTAAATCTCACGTCTCCAGAGGTCAAACACTCACTTGGAAA
Organism: Brueelia nebulosa; assembly: GCA_028293925.1. Lineage (NCBI taxonomy): Eukaryota > Metazoa > Arthropoda > Insecta > Psocodea > Philopteridae > Brueelia > Brueelia nebulosa. Next base: position 7,926 of record JAQIBA010000289.1, on the reverse strand, counting down.
AGATTTCTACTAGAAAAAGGGGGAAGTTGTGCAGAATTTCAGCCTAAATTCAATCAGAAATTGTATTTGGTAGAATCAAAAGTATCTTCTGCTTTTTATAAGACGTTATTCGGTTATTTATTTAATTGTGTTATTTTCTAATTCTTTTTTACTTTCTATTTCTGTTGTTATGTTCTGCTTCTATTGTTTTTACTTTCTAATTATTTTGTTGTAACTACGTTATGCGCTGTTTTCGTTATCTTCTGATTCTTCTTTTGTCACAATATTGTTGAAGCTGTTATTTTCTGCTCTTTTGTTGTTACTCTCTCATTATATTGTTAATACAATATTTCTGTTGTTGTTTTTTTATAATTTATTTGTTGTTACTTTCTAGTTTTGTCGTCGTTTCTTTCTGTTGTACTTCTATTCTTCTATTTCCGGTTTCGTTCTTTTCACTTCCTGATTCAGTTGTAGTAACTTCCTGACCATACTGTTACAATATTACTGCTGTTCTTTTCTCACAATATTTCTGTTGGTGTTATTCTGTAACTGTTTTGCTGTTACAATGTTGTTGTCTGTTCTTTCTGTTTTACTTCTGTTCTTGTTTCTTTCCGGTTCTGTTCATTTCACTTCCTGATTCAGCTGTTGTAACTTCTCGACTTTATTGTTACAATGTTACTGCTGTTCATTTGCTTTTTCTTTTGTCACTGTTATTGCTGTTATTTTCTGCTCTTTTGCTGTTACTCTCTGATTATATTGTTAAAACCATATTTCTGCTTGTTGTTATTCTATAATATCTTTGCTGTTACACTGTTATTGTTACTTTCTAGTTTTGTCGTCGTTCCATTCCGTTCTTGTTACTTTCTGGCTCCTTTATTTCACTTCTTATTTCAGTTGTTGTTACTTCCTGACTTTATTGTTATAAAGTTATTTCTGTTCTTTTGTCATTTTTTGTCACTGTTATTGATGTTATCTCCTGATGCTTCTTTCGTCACAATATTGTCGCAGCTGTTATTTACTGCTCTTTGTTGTCACTTTCTGCATCGTATTGTTGATGCAATATTTCTGTTGTTATTATTCCATAATGCTTTTGCTGTTACACTGTTGTTGTCTGTACTTTCTGTTTTATTTCTGTTCTTGTTGCTTTCCTCATTCATTTGTTGTTATTCCCTGACTTTATAGTTACAATGACTTTTTTACTGTCAACTTTTTGTCACTGTCAATTTTTATTGCTGTTACTTTCTAACTCTGTTACTGATACAATTTCAGTTAAGATCGTGTCTCTCTTTGCTCTCCGACACCCGCAGAAAGATACCCATAACTCCCCGGAAATCAAAATAAAAAATGAAGAGAAGAACACCGATGAACATTCGCGACAACCGGGCCATTCATTCACGATTTAATGCCCTCCATGATCGATAGTTGTGTGCATTTGTCGTATTCTGAGACATCGGCTCATGCAAAGAAGTCGCGAAGAGTGGCGGAGAGAGGCACAAACCCATTAATTTAAAAACCAGTTCGCCATTTTAAATTTATTATAATTTCTCAACGTTTCCGACTCCTTAAACGGTATTTATTATCTGCCAGAGATAGAACTCACTTAGAAAACGTTTACTTTTAACTTTTTAAATTGATAATCGTCTGCTGCCCCTGAGTTATCTACGGCAATATTTTCCGCCCTGAGTTTCCCTCCCGAGGGGGGCGGCGCCCCCCACCAACCGCAAATCGCACGGGCGAGGGGCGGATCGCCAAGCGAAGCATAAAACGCGGATTATTGTTATTTTCCGAGGGTTGATATTCACGGGAGGGTTGGCAGTGAGATCCGAATGCAACCCTCGGAGGCAGAGAAAAAAGTAATCACTTGGCTTTTATTAAAGTAATTGTTTTAACAAAGGGTTTTGTCCCCGGCGGGCAGCGTTTCCTCCCTCAGTCATTGATACACCCTCATATTGTTTGTATCCGAACCTATCGTTAATTAACTGAGGGGTGACCATGGGGGTGGCAATGGGGGTGGCCATGTCGTTGGTCATGCTTCAATTAATTATAAAATGATAACTCAACCGCGGGGATGATAATTTCAATCGGGGGTTGGTGGGCCATCGAAGTGAGGCTCGTTCTGGGTGATTTTTAAGGAAATAAAAGTTAAAATCACCCCTTGTAAATATTCACCCCTGCTCGAGCGACATCCTGAAATTGATTCTCTGAGATTTGAATACGTAATTGAAGCGAAGTCGACGTCACGAGAGGAGCGTTCGCTTCTCACCTGTCTGTTCGGGGGCGTTCGATAAAAAAGGTGTTTTTAATAGGGAATTGTCATTCAAATCCGCTTTCGAGTTCGCCCGAGGGTTCGCCCGGGGGTTCGCCCGAGGGTTGGTTTCATGAAAAACGATAAAATTTTGATTCGTTCACGGGTTTCGTTTAAGCGAAAATCTCGAATCGCATTTAACAGCCACTTTCCCTTTTCCTTTTTGCTTTCAAAGTGCTCTTTTTTGAAAGAATTCGGGGCTGTAAAGTCAACTATTTTAGGGTTAAACTGCTGACTAAACATAACTCTCAAAGGAGTTTTTTCATGTCATTACCGAAATAAAAACAAACAAAAGGAAAAAAAACACTTTTTAAGTTGCAATCTTTTGTGTTAAAAGTGCACTAAAACGTAAATAATAATAAGTGTATGCACACATTCATTTCTCTCTCTTTGGTATACATCAAAATATACAGAGAGAAAAAAGATTTTACATAAATAAAAGAAGGCTGAGTGCATTAAATATACAAAGCACTACAACGTATGTGCCAACACAAAGCATTTAAATTATTTATTTGACAAGATTATTTGGGTACAGTGTAGATTTATGACAAGTTTTATAAGTATAGCGTATTTAGTTATTATTATTATAAGAATAGTTTAGATTTTAGACTATAATTGGGTGTATAATATAAATTATTTGGGTTTACAGTGTAGATTTTAGACCATATTGGGGTATAATATAAATTACTTATATGTATAGTTCAGATTTTAGACCATATTTGGACTTATAGTTTAGATTTTAGACTATACGGGGCCCCGCACAACGAACGTAATTCGTTCCCGGAGTGCGTTCGTTGTAAGGATCGTTCGTTGTACGAAACACGATTTCCCATATACTTCTATGTTTAACCGATTAATCCGTTCTGAGCGGCAGCAAAAAATTGCCAAAAATAATGCGCAGTTTCCTTCCATCCCTTATCTGAGGGATGAACAGAGCAAGAACAAGAGATGATGTTAGTGGACCATGAGGAGGTGAAATAAGGAGGAACACACACTATTTAAGGCCTTGTAAAGTCTCATGCACACTTCTTTAGACAGTCACTTCAGGAAACAACAGGAAATTTGATACAGTTTAAAAAAGGGCAGGAAGGGATGGAGGAACAGTCACTGCTCCTCCAAATTTCCTGGAAAAGGACTGTTTGCAGAAGTCGGCGGAATGCGCCGAAAAGAATTTGGCGGCATGTCCTTTCGAAGAAATCGATTGCCCAAAAAAAAATTATAGGAAATCCCCCAAAAAAGGTTCGTTATACGGGACAGGTTCGTTGTACGAGTCGCATTTTCGCCCAAGAAAAGCGTTCGTTGTGCGAAAATTCGTTGTGCGAGGCGTTCGTTATGCGGGGCCTTACTGTATTGGGGATATAATATAAATTATTTTGGCGTACAATGTAAATTTTAGACCATATTTGGGTAGAAGAATATAAATTATTTGGGTGTATAAAATAAAATCTAACATTATACATCGAAATAAATTAAAATAAAAAAGATTTTAATTAAATAAAAGATGGCCGAGTACTCTGTGTTGTCACATACGTTGTAGTGCTGTGCATTTTTAACGCGCTCAGCCATCTTTTATAAAAATATCTAAAATCTCTATGAGATTTATGATATATTCCAACGAAAGAGGAATGAATGGAGAATGCACACACTTTTTATTATATTTTATCCTTTTAGTGCACTTTTAACACAAACGATTGTAACTTAAAAAATGTTTTTTATTTATTTTGTAACTTTTCAGTCATGAGTTAGACAAAAGCTGACAATTCAACAAAACATTAAAAAAAAACTACAATCGCCAAAATACTGTGACGTCACATATATTCATACCACAGAATCTGTCATTTGACATAAATTATTGTATTCCAAAATAAATAATGACATAAAGTATTGTAAAAAAATTCCAAAATGACTGTTAAAAGATTATAATCGTCTACGATTATACCGTCTTAATTGAGTCTCCTTAATGAAATGCAATTACGAACACAAACGCCATCTTCTGGGACGTTGAAAATAAGGGCTGCCGTTAAAAACTACCCCTTATTTGATTCTTCTCGTTATTCGTCTGAGCAGGAGTTTCCGAGTTGAATAAAAGATTGTAAAAAAAAAACACCTGCGATTGACCGATCGCAACCCCCAATTTCAACCCCCAACACCGCCACTCGTGATCACAATTCCGATGGCAGATTTCGGGGGTGGAAAACCCCTGAATTAAAAAAGGGCCGACAGCCGATGACAGCTTTTCCGGGAATTCAAAAATGCGGCGCCAAAATGAAAAACGCATTTAAAAAATTGATGGGCCTTCCATCGGAAAAAGAAAACAACGGGGCACATGTTTTCTTCTCCCTCGGGGGAGGTTCCCATGCTCGATTCCTCCCTCCCCCGAAAACTACCCCAATGATTGATGGTCTTGCTTACTTTCCCATCGTCGCCTATTAATGAATGGTAATTGTCCGCTTTTTTTTCTTTTTTTTTGGTTTCCCCGCCGCGATCCATTACCTAACTAATTATGAGACGTTTGCTTTCATCCATTTTTCATTTTCGATTTCCTTTAATTGCCCGCGGGTATTGCGTCACTCGGGGGTTGGAGGGTGGAAGACAGCGCGGGGAGGCTTTCTGCACTGTGTTCTCACCGCGAGCACTTGCCGGGGGTTGGTAATTGGCACGGGGGTTGTTCTTCTGAAGGGTTGTCCGTCGCTCCCCTCGGGAATTGCTTCTGTCTATTTTGTTCTTTGGTTTCCCGTCTTCTGAAAGAATCTACTTTTTCCTCTTCGTCTTCTTTCTCTCTTTATCTTATATTTCCCCGAAATGGTTTTGCTCTCGCGATGAGACACTGATTCAAAGTATTGTACTCCCAATTAACGCTCTTTTGATACAGTAATTGTACTCATAATTCAATCATTTTTTGCCTTCAGTTAATTATTCTCCTGACGAAGCCATTTTTGCTGCAGTTCACTGCAGAGCTTTAAAAGAACAAAATGCAGAGAGAATAAAAACAATAAGAATCCAAATGCAGAGACAAAAAGAATGAAAATTGCGTTCAATCGGAGACGTAAAATTTTTTCCTCACTCTCTCTCTCTCTCTCTCTCTCTCTCTTTGTGTGAAATAATAATTACGAATGAAAACTAATTAATTTTCCATAATGAAGCATTCTGATAAAATAGGATTTTTTTTTAATTTGGGGGAAAAAGTAATTTCCAAATCAAACGCTTTTCCCGTTTTCCTTTTGTTTGAGAATAAAAACTAAATTAAATTAATTGCGTTTTGGTTTTTTGAATTTTAATCGAATTAATTTTGCATTTTATCATTTTACGAAACTTTCACCGGCGAAACGAGTTTGCACAGCTCGAAAACTTTCAAAACTCCAAATTAACACTGTCGCACTCCTTTCCCACCCCCGGGGAAACGAAATTGGGGATGAAAGAGGACGGGGGAAAGGGGGAAGAATTGGATGAAGGCCACCGTCCGTTGTTTTCCTCTTTCCGTTTCCGGTTCATCAAATCGGGATTTATTCTCCCGAGGTGACGTTCGCGTTCTGACGAACGGGAAGAGACAGAAGGGCGGGAATTTCGATTGGAAGGACAGAAGGACAGGAGGACAGTCAGGGGACAACCAATGTCCCATAAAGCGAAATGGAATGCAGAGAACAAAGCGGTCATTTTGACCCCCCCGCGACCTTTTCCTTTCCCTTTCTATTTCATATTGCTTTTCCGTTAAGTTCAGTGAAAATAAGTGCTTTTTTGTGCGATGAGCTTAGATTTTAAAGGAAATAAAGGCAAAAGGAAAAAGCGGAAAGAAAACAGCAAGAAGAAATAAAAAATAAAAGCAAAGGTGAAAAGGAAAAAGTGAAGAAAGAGAAAGAAAAGAAAAATGCAAAAAGATTGACGAGTAAAAACAGCCAAGAGAAAAGGAAAAAAGGAAAAAGAAGAAAATGGGAAGATAAAAAAATGAAAAGAAAAACAAAGAAGGAAAGTACGGGAAAAAGAAAAAAAGGGGAAAGAAGAGGAAACGAAAAAAAGAGACAAAAGAAAAAAGCGGGAGAAGACAAATGGGAAAAAACTGAGAAAAGAGGAAAAGAAAAAAGTGAAAAAAGGATAAAAACTAAAGGAAAGAAAAAAGCGGGAGGACAAATAGGAAAAAACACTGAAAGAGGAGGAAAAAGAAAAAGCAGAAAAAAAGAAAAAAGGGAAGAAAGAGAGAAGAAGAAAAAGGGGAAAAGACAAAAGTGAAAAAAAACAAGAAAGGAAAATACAGTAAAAAGAAAAAGAAAGAGAAAAAAGAAGAAAACGAAAGAAAAAAAGGATAAAAAAGTTAAGGAAAGAGAAAAGCGGAAGAGGACAAATAAGTAAAAGAAACTGAGTAAAGAGGAATAAGTAAAAAAGCGAAAATGGGGGGAAAAATAAATAGGAAAAAACTGAGAAAAAAGAAAATAAAGAGGAAAAGCAGAAAAAAGTAAAATAGTAAAACTAAAACAATTTCACAGTCTCTGACGTAATTTCACCACAATATCTCCATTATTTACAATCTGAGTTAAACAAAACATTACAGCGGTCATTTTGACCCCTCCCCACCACTCTTCCCCGACTCGACCACAAATGGAGAGATTCTCTATCAACATTTGCGCGCCGCGTGGGGTGTGAACCACTTCACTACAAACTCATTACGCACTACAACGCAGTGAAATTCTTGCGTTTTCCCGTTTCGAAAATCGGGAAAACTTTTATTGGGAAAGTGTCCGTTTAGGGAAATGAGATGTTAATTTGTCACGTTCGATTCGAGAGAGGGTTTGGGGGTGCGGAGGGGTGCAGAGGGGGTGCGAAGGGGTGCAGGAGGGGTGGGAACCGAAGTTCCCGGAAATTAAACATGAGTTGAAATTTTTTTTTTCCATATTTCGTGATTGGGAAATCCGCGGAAAACTTAATCTGGGTTTCCCCCCAAAATAATCTGAAGGAAATTTTTTTTTTTTTGAGTAAATTAGAGTTTAAGAGAGTGAACTCAGGTGTGTCTCATAAAAAATGGAAATTATATACGCGGGGAAAAGCTCTTTCGCGAAAATTGGGGATTTGAGAGAAATAAGCAAACTTTATCCGGTTTTTATTAAAATTTCGTAAGGAAACACAGAGCGCCGCCATATGAGGGTAAATAAGGGTTGAGAGGGATGAAAGAAACTTTATTCCGAGGGAGGTTTTCCAGGATTCCGTTTCAGGCAATTCAAATTAACTCACGGGGAAACGCGGGAGCATCACCGCCCCCTCCCCGCGGGGGATGCACCCCTCGGGGCCTCGGGGGCGACTTTCGCTCGGGGGGTGACGAAGAGATCGATCATTTGTGCTTCTGCGACAAAGGGGAGCCGTGAGGGGGTGTGGGGGAGGGGGGGGGGAGAGAGAGAGAGGAAAGTTTACACGCGAACTAAACATGTCGTGAAAAGATGTTGCTCTGTATTAATATACATATTATATTTTATATTCTTTTGTCGGGGGAATTATATTCGGATTGTGTATCTGAGGGGGTTGAAAGTTTTTCGTGACTCGAAAACGACTGGCAATGTATCTTCTTTTCATTCTTCTTTTCTTTGCCTTTTCCTTCGCCTGAATTTATTGTTGGCGTTTTAATCTCTTCGAATGCGAAAAAGAATATAATAGTCCCT
>JAQIBA010000288.1:37131-70303 GCA_028293925.1 Brueelia nebulosa | reverse complement strand
TAAAAAAAATACACTGGTGTCCCACTGGGGGGCTTCACCCAAAATTTATAATCTCTAATATTGGTGTCCCACTGGGGGGCATCACCCAAAACATATAAACTAAAATACACTGGTGTCCCACTGGGGGGCTTCACCCAAAAGATATAATAGAGGAAGGGTCTCGCACTGAAGGAGCTCAGACAAAACATGCAGAACAAAATATTGGTAATCGCAACGAGGTCGTAACTGATATCATATGAAGTGTAATGTTGCTGTTCCAGTGCCAGTCATCATGCAAATTCAGTATAGATTTCCAATAAAAAATAAAGATTCCCACTGAGGGCAACTAACAAAATATATTTATTAAAAAATGTAGCCTCATAGAAAATTAAATTTTTTATTACTCTCTATTATTAATCCCAACACCAAATCGCATAAACGCGTATTGCCCGGAGGCAATCCCAACACCAAATTGCCCGAAGGCAGTCCCCACACATATAATTGCCCGAAGGCAATCGCATAAACGCAGTCTTGCCCGAAGGCAATCCCAGCACCAATTGCCCGAAGGCAATCCCCACACATAAATTTGCCCGAAGGCAATCCCAGCACCAATTGCCCGAAGGCAATCCCCACACATATAACTGCCCGAAGGCAATCGCATGTACGCATTTTGCCCGAAGGCACCCAACACCAAAATGCCCGAAGGCAATCGCATAAACGCGTCTTGCCCGAAGGCAATCCCAGCACCATTTGCCCGAAGGCAATTCCCACACATATATTTGCCCGAAGGCAATCCCAGCACCATTTGCCCGAAGGCAATCCCCACACATATATTTGCCCGAAGGCAATCCCAACACCATTTGCCCGAAGGCAATCCCCACACATATATTTGCCCGAAGGCAATCCCAACACCATTTGCCCGAAGGCAATCCCCACACATATATTTGCCCGAAGGCAATCCCAACACCATTTGCCCGAAGGCAATCCCCACACATATATTTGCCCGAAGGCAATCGCATAAACGCATATTGCCCGAAGGCAATCCCAGCACCATTTGCCCGAAGGCAATTCCCACACATATATTTGCCCGAAGGCAATCCCAGCACCATTTGCCCGAAGGCAATCCCCACACATATATTTGCCCGAAGGCAATCCCAACACCATTTGCCCGAAGGCAATCCCCACACATATATTTGCCCGAAGGCAATCGCATAAACGCATATTGCCCGAAGGCAATCCCAACACCATGTCGCATAAACGCAATCTTTGAATTATAAGACTTAATATATAGTTAAATATAAATTATTGTTCATCTAGGACTTTTCAACTGTCGAAGCAAATATATAGCTCCTTGGGGGCTCAACCTAAAACACATGGATATTAATGTTATGGCGTCTCACATTGGGCGTAATCGTTATAAAAAAATATTTGCTCCTCAGAGAAAGACCTTTCCCCGACATACTACCATAAAATACTGGTGTCCCACTGGGGGGCATCACCCAAAATATATAAAATCGATATACTGGTGTCCCACTGGGGGGCATCACCCAAAATTTATAATCTCTAATACTGGTGTCCCACTGGGGGGCATCACCCAAAATTTATAATCTCTAATATTGGTGTCCCACTGGGGGGCTTCACCCAAAATTTATAATCTCTAATAATGGTGTCCCACTGGGGGGCATCACCCAAAATATACAATAAATTACTATAATATCTAGAATTATATAATACTGGTGTCCCACTGGGGGGCTTCACCCAAAATATTTACAATTAAAGGACTAAAATATCTAGAATTATATAATACTGGTGTCCCACTGGGGGGCATCACCCAAAATATACAATTAAAATGACTAAAATATCTAGAATTATATAATACTGGTGTCCCACTGGGGGGCATCACCCAAAATATTTACAATTAAAGGACTAAAATATCTAGAATCGAATAATACTGGTGTCCCACTGGGGGGCATCACCCAAAACATTTAGAATTAAAATACTAAAATATATAGAATAATATATAACTGGTGTCCCACTGGGGGGCATCACCCAAAATATACAAATTAAAATACTAAAATATATAGAATAATATATAACTGGTGTCCCACTGGGGGGCATCACCCAAAATCATTTAGAATTATAATACTAAAATATTTAGAATAATATATAACTGGTGTCCCACTGGGGGGCTTCACCCAAAACATATAGAACAAAATACTGTTGTCCCCCTGGGGGCTTCATGCGAATAATTTTAAAAAATATTGTGTGAATGACTAAACCAAATTGTAGAAAACAACGATAAATAAAATATTGTAAAAAAACTCACCCTTTTTGGCTGGAATTCAATCCGCTGGATATTTCTTCGGTGGTCTCATGTATTTGCAGTCGCTGGCATAATTCACGTTCATTTGCACCTGAAAACTATGGCATCGAAATTTTGAGTACTTGCTGAAAATTATACCCCCCAAAAATATCATTTTTTGTATGATTGTCAATATAGGGCCTCGTGCCACAAAAAAATTAAACTCAGACGTTGACGGGGAATTTCTTTTCATAAAACAGAATAATAAACATAACATAGATAAACTAAAAGATAATATACTCACCACTATTTGGAGGTTCTGCAGTGGAACCGTGGACTTCTCTTCGCTGATTCCATTCACTAACACTCCCGCACATAATCCTGCCCACAACGTATTTCAACACATAATGAAAACCTTTTGATGTCTCACAGAAGAGAATCATCTCAAAAATTTTTATTTTCAAATGTAATGACCCACTAGGCACTTCACCCACAGCAAAATATAATATCAGTGACCCATTCAGAAACATCACCCGTAATATGCAGAACAAAACATCGGTGACCCATTGAGGAAATTGCCCCAAACTATATAGAATATTGAAAACATCGGTGTCCCACTGGAGCTTATTCAAAACATATATGATTTAGTATTGGTACCCGCAGAGAACTGACATGCATTAAATTGCCCGAAAGAACATTCCACCACCATTATGCATACCCGAAGGCTATGCATAAGCCCCGAAAGAAACACTCCACCACCATTATGCATACCCGCAGGCTATGCATAAGCCCCGAAAGAACATTCCACCACCATTATGCGTGCCCGCAGGCCACGCATAAGCCCCGAAAGAAACACTCCACCACCATTATGCATACGCGCAGGCTATGCATAAGCCCGAAAGACACTCCACCACCATTATGCACACCCGAAGGCTATGCATAAGCCCGAAAGACACTCCACCACCATTATGCACACCCGCAGGCTATGCATAAGCCCCGAAAGAACATTCCACCACCATTATGCATACCCGCAGGCTATGCATAAGCCCGAAAGACACTCCACCACCATTATGCATGCCCGAAGGACCATGCATACCACCATTCCCCGAAGGCAAGATGAGTATAAATGTACTGTATATAAAAAAAAGAACAGGCTCACCCATTTTCGCAGAACTCAAACCTGAGGACTTGTGTTCGCTGATTCCATCTAAATGCAGTCGCTCGCTGAGTTCCCACTTGTTTTACCTGAAAATTTCGGCAACGAAAATTGGTATTGTTACTGAAAAACATCAGGGTAGATAATTAATTTTAATAGTTTGATATACCCTCAGAGGCCTTTAAAAATACTATATCCATTTGTTGTGTTCACTCAAAGGACTCAACCAAAAAGACTGCGATAAATATAGTGAAATATAAAAACTTTTATTGAATTAATCATGTAATAACCCGTGGGTGTAGTAAAATAATAGAGCAATACTAATTAGTATAAACTATATTTCCTAATATCGAACTCACTATAGATCGCGATCTTCCGCTCGTCGCGGGAGCTGAAGTCATAATGATGGTTGCGCAGTCTCCGGCATCCATCGTTGCCATCTCACCTGATCCATTGTCATTACGAATGTCTATTATTTAGGCACTATTATTATGTATATATTATATTATTATTATATTTACCGTCGATATTTTATTTATTAAGCCGGCCTACCCATAAATCGATTAATCATTTTATTGTTTTCCGGACTAAATATAAACGACGAATTTTTGCTCATACAAATACAATAACCAGAACTTACTCAGTACAGTGAATCCAAATACATAGTGTATCCGCATATGGTATCCACATAGGGTATCCACATGGGGTATCCAAACTTCACTGACACCGGCACTCTTACCACACTTCACTCATTTAGAACTATGCTGAGTAAATATCATTTACGGAATATTTTAAATTAGTAATTTGTATAAGGAATGGATTTACTATAAGAATAGTAAAAGGAATATAAATACGGTTAAAAATATTCCATAAATAAGAAGAGAATTAATATATATAAGAAAATAATGAATCAAAAATTATTAACAATAAATGAATGATAAATACGACAGAAATAAATAAATGTAAATGAAAAGTAATTAGTAATAAATATAGATTATATATAAAAGTATAACATACAAAATAATATATATATAAATTTTAATTATTAAAATGACAAATAAAAGTTAATAAAAATTAAATAGTATTTAAATAAAATTAATTGAAAGTAACTTAGAGTTAATTTTAAAATAATATACAAAAGGAATGTTAACGAAACAATAAACTTTCTATATAAAATTATTTCACTCGTTACTTAGTGTTATACCGCCTAAGATAAACAACGGTTATTATAATAATAATTATATAATTCACTTCATGACACCTTCACACCAGGAAATCTCGAACTGAACTGACTGAAAACTGTGACGGCAGCGATTTATATACCCTTAGGTGAGGGAAACAGGGAAAAATGCAGGGAATAGTGGCGCTATTCAAAAAAAAATTCAGGGAAAAATATGGCCGTTTTTTTGATGACGTAAAGGGGGGAAGAACAAAGTCTGCTGGTGAATATTAACGAAAGGTATGCGAATTTTAACGAAACATTGTTTTTCGCTTTTTTTATAATTCATTCGTTTCATTCGAGAATAATTCATTTGCTTTATTAAGGTTGTCAGTTTCTCTAATTACTTTGTACTCACAGTGAACATCGATATATTTCAGTGTATATTTTGTGTATATTTTTCGCAGCTTTCTGAGGAGGAAAAGAATTAAAAATCAATCAAGGTTTTTCAAATTAATTAAGCATAAAAAAAATGTATATTATAAAAAATGCAAAATTTTCCTAATTACAATACAAAATCTGTTAATATTATGTAAAATGAATATATATTTACATTTCACTGTACTGAGAATTCATAAAATACAACACAGGCTTAATTAATGACTTCCTTTATTTTTTGAACCCCAAATAAACTATACTGGTGGAAAGACTGTACTCCCAAATGTCCAACTGACGAGGTTTCTTACTCAATGACTCAGAATCATCACTGTCGGGAAACTTTCTACCAAACTCGCCATACCCATAGCAGCCAACGATTGGGGTGTAGGGAAAGTATTTTGTCAGGGCATCTCCCTCCCACATGATCAGATTCTTCCTAAGCTTGGGCTGCCTACATATTTTGTTTCTACTGCAACACCTGAACACAAACACAACTCCCTTTTCAGTTTTGGGACAGAGAGACTTCAACTCTTCCACTTCGGAATCTATTCTCTCCTTTGTTTGAACATCCTGTTTAAGAACTATTGAAGCTGCTTCCACTTTGTCCCCATAAAACACAATGTACTTTGTGATTGCTTCTTTGTCATCTAGGAAAGAGTCTACAATGCATCCTCCAACTGCAAAGCTCTCACTTTGTGTTGTTTGCAAGAACGTGACAAAATCATCTTTTTGATCATTCAACTGATATCTATTTGTGATTTGAAAAGTAATGAAAATCAAAAGACACTTTATTATTTTGTTATCAGGAAGACTGAAATCATTTCTGAACTGTTCAAAGGTTATGTTTTTGTACCATGAAAAGGTTTTGACTCCGACATCAGGAAATTTGGGAAGTCGAAGATGAGTTGCTAATGCTAATGCTGAAGGACTAGTGTATCTGAACAATTTTTGCTGAACGACGTGAGAATAATCACTGGGGGTTCCGATGACACCGGCTCTGGACTCGACCATGATGAACTGGACGTTTTCCATCAGGTGTTTCTGAAGCTTTTGCTCGAGAGACTTGTCTTCTTTCATGCAAAAAGTAATGCAAAAGTTGGCCTCCGACCACATCTTGCAATCGTCTTCATTCCGTGAAAATACGAACGAGTCGATGACTGTCCTTTCCTTTTTGGTGGTTTCAACGATTGGTTTCCACTTTTCAAAAGCTTCCGAAACGACTTCTAATTCCTCCAAAGATAGATAAGAAAATATTTTCCTGAGAACCTCGTAAGCGGATGATAAATAATCCAAAAAATTTCCATGATGAATATTTCTTATCCGATCGATACTTTTATCTGTAAAAGTAGTTTCTGCCATTTCAAAATGAAAACCCCAAACCTTTTTTAACTGTGTCAAATACTGTAAATAAAAACAATCTTGCGATATGATTCGATATATCGAATTATCGATAACGGCTAAATAAAATTAACTCGAGGAAATGGATAAAATATAAAAATTCAGTATTTCCATATTGATTTATTCTTAAATTCACATATTTATATATAAATAAGTATTGCAGATCAGAAAAATGAGTTTCCTTAACTGTTAATTTCAATTTATTCCGTTGAAATTGACAAACTCATCGATTTAATAAAGTTATCGAATTCTCGAAAGAATCGATTTATCAAAATGGAGTTACCGTTAAAGTTTCGTTTGAGGTTTCGTTAGTTAATAAATGTTACTTGATTATTAGTAGTTTTGCCATGTGATTTCATCATGAGTTCGCAGAAGAAAATTGAAATTAATCAGTCTTCGGTTGGTATTAAACTTTTTATATGTATAACAAATCTTTTTAAAGAAAAAGTGTCATAACCTTAGAGGGTCAGAATTAATGCAAAATTTATAATTCTATCGAGAATTATATTTTTTTCAATAGATTTACAAGTAGAAAAAATTGAACCAGGTAAAAGTTAATTTAAGCCAGGGTTAATGAGCATGTTCAACTAGAAGTCAATATTCCCTAAAATTAGCTCTGAAGTTAATATTTTAAATAATTGTTTTTTAAATTTTTCCCAAAATTGTATAGTCAGAATGGGAGTTCTGAGCAATCTTTTTATTTTTTAGTATTTCTACTATTAATTAGTTCTTATTAAGTAAACTGAGTTCCTCTTGGAGTTTATTTTGCCTCATAAGTTAATTATTTAATGTTCATTTATTTTTGAAAGCCTTCTGATTCGCTTAAAAGAAGGTTTTATTAAACTACTCACTAACTGTCATTTTGTTGTATGATTCTGAATTCAGATTCAGAATTTTGAGCAAAATTTAAAGTAAAAGAGATTCATGTGATGACAATGCACTTGAAACACTTGAATTTAACAGTGTTCAAAAGCAATGAAAAACAGATTTCCCAATCATCAGTGTGTTTTTTTTAGAATTGTGTTACATTTGGGTGATTGCTCTTGGTTTCTCAACTGCATTTTGAAAATATTCACAATTTTTGTTAAGTTTTGCTCAGATTGGAAACAAATTGAGATGATATTTCAAAGTCTGATTTTGTTTTCAGCTTTTGGGACTCAAAGCCGAACTCCTGAGGAAGAAAAATGAAGTGAGCACAGCCAAATACTCACAGGAGTTAACCCACACCAAAGTAATAAAGAAAAGATTCACAACGAAGTTTGAAAAAGCAAATGAGGGCGTCAGCGAAAGGGAGCAAAGGGACGCCGAAGAAATCCAGCAGGAATCGGACGAGCTGAAGAAGTCCCAGAGGATATTAGAGGAAAAGGCAAAACTGTACGAAAGACTCACGAGCAATACTTTAGGCTGCGACTCGGGCATCGACGCCGGGAATTTCCTCGTGGATTTCAAGCAAAAAGCGAACGAGGAGAAGGAGAACAAAGAGAGGGAAAGCGCCGAGAGTGATTATGGTGACTACAGTGAGGACGAAGAAGAGTGGGTGGATTTCGTGGATTGTCTGGGGAGGACTAAAAGGTGTCACCGTGACGACCTGCAAGCGATGAAAGAAAGAGATGAAAAACTGAGAGTGTCTTTGTACGGGGAATCCAGGGAGAGGGAAACGGGGATGGAGAGAGAAAAGGAGAGGGAGAAGGAGATCTACGGCGTCCAGTTGCCTCAGCTTTGCTCGGACGACATGAAGAAGGAGATATTGAGACAGAAATGGGAAGAACAGGAGAGGAATTTGCTCGATAAGAAGAACATTCACTATCAAGATGTGCTGTTTGACGGTGAGTTTTCCACTAATTTTTCACTTATTACTTACCTTCATCTTTCTAACCTTTAAAAGATCCACCAACGAATCAAAGAAAAAAAACGTTAAAACAATACCGGAAACTCCAAAGCTTAGAGTTTGCAGCAAAGTGGAACGTTAAAGAAGCTTAATTGTTTCTCCGCTTGGAGCGCTCATGTCGAACTCGAAAGAATTCAGTTGTGGAGCAAATTAGATTTTGAAATTTTTTGTTATTTTTCCGTAAAACCTTTTTACTTTAGTATGAAATTCTGGTATATCTGCGGGATTATTTGTTGAAAATAAATATTGGTTCTCAGCTTCGGAAGGTACGTTAACGAATCGGAGAAAAAAACGTTGAAATAATACGTTGACAATTTTTTCAAGCTTAACCGTTTCTCCGCTTTTATTTTAATGTGAAATTATGGTAAATACTATTTATTCCGCCATTATTATAATTCGGGTTTGACAATTCCATTAATAGTTTGAAGATCTGTCATAGAATTGGAGAAAGAGAGGTAAAATAATACCGAAAATTTACACTTACTTTTTTAGCAAAGTTGAACGTTAAAAATGTTTAACTTTTTCTCCGCTTGGAGCGCTCGGTAGAATTCATTTTTCCCAAGCAAATGAGACTTTGAACTTTTTGTTATTCCCCCATAAAACTTTTTTATTTTAGCATGAAGTTCTGGTAAATAATCCTGCTGAGTATCTGTTAGATTTTTATTAATTTAAGGAATGACTTGCCAGGAGAAATTAAAGTTAAAATATTTCATCAAAGCGGACGGATACCTCTGTTTAATTTAAGATAATTTAATTATGTCATTATTATGTATTTGATACAATTGTACAAGGAGGAGAAAATTAAGCTTAAAGTTGAAAATTCACTCGGAGGAGACTAACTCTAAGGACGATGAGGAATGGAAGGACACACACATAGCCCCGTGGCCCGGAGGAGGGCCCCGATGACGCTTTCCCGGGGCCCCGAGAGTGCGGCGTCGTCAGGATCACAGATTTGGCGGTCGTCGACAACTGCTGTCGGAAGACCTCCATCCCGAGGTCGGCTTCCGAGGAGGTTTCCACCTGACCGCTGTCGGGGCCCTCGAGGGACCCACTTCCTTCGGACGGGGAGTCTTCGTCGTCGTCCGTGGATATTTCTGTGGGGGCGGGCGCCTCCAAGGGAACGGGTTCCCTGTTGCAGAGGTCACCTTTGCAGTAGCAGTATTTGATTTTGTTGGCCGTTTTGCAGTCTTCTATGCCGAGCTCGGTGCACGTTTTCGTAATGTGCGATCCTGGAATGGAAAAGCTCAGTCATTTTGTTGTGGTATTGTATGGACGCCTCAAAATGGCGCGAATTTAATACTCAGTCTTTCAGTGAACAGAGGTGTTTTTAAATTTGCCCCCATTTCGTGTAGGATTGCTCAAATTTAATGATTTAAACGTCGTTTAATTCGGGAGATTGTGAACTTTCTGATACGAAAGGAATTTTATAAATTAGTTAATTAAAGGTGGAGCTAGGGCTGTCGAAACCTTCGCTTTTCTTGTCTCTCCAATATTATACTATTCAGAAGTGGTCAGTTCAGAAAATTAAATACCCAACCAAGGGTACAATCTCAAAGAGTCAGTTTTGAACCCTTTCTGATCCATAGTTTTGAAATTATCAAATGCAGCAAAAAGAAATCCATTGTTTTTTCAATAAATGGCTCTAATAGCTGTATCTCGAGTTGAATAAGTCCAATCAAGCTATACTTAACGACGATCGAAAGATAAAATTTTATATTAAAAAATTTTTATGCTAATTTTGCGATTAGTTGAGTCATTTATGTAAAAAAAAATGGTCACCTGCAGAGAGAAAATACGGTATATTTTGCAGTTTTTTCTGAGGGTTATCCAACAAACGGCGTTTATGTGGTCGAAATAGGATAATTATGTCTGTACTAAATTGGGTTATCAATTTTATGGGGAAATAATGGATTTCTTTTTATTATATCTGATATACAGCGAGCAGTTTTTTGGCACGAAGAAGTCCCCATGGGGGGTGACTGATTTCAGCATTACCATTCGTTTGAGTTAAGCATCCTTGGAAATTGGGCGAGGGACATTCTCTGACGAACTCCGGCTTGTCGACGTCGAAATGATTACACAAAGGAATTACGGTGCCTTCGGGGAACATCTGAAGGACGTCGGAGATGCTGGAACCCGTGTTCGGGACGCAGACGTAGCACCTGTAGTTGACTCCCGCCACTTCTGCAAGGAAAAAAAATTCCTCTTTCATCGGCATTTTCTGTCAGCTGAACTTCCCTAATTGGAGGAATGCGCTCCCATAGAATGAGTCATTCATTTTATTAGCTGACATATGGAGGAAAGGGACTTCCCTCTTTTCGAGAAGAATTCCAAGCCCAGTGCTCGCTGTCTTGGAAGCTGTTTTCCTTTTTTATTTCATTCTCCTCCATTAGGACTAATGGATTGATGTTTTCTTCTTCTTCTGCATGGTCTATAAATCATGATTTTCAATTTCCCCGCCTCCCCGCCCTCTCGTCACATCGGGATTTATAACATATTTCCAGAGACTTGAATTTATTCGAGGAAACGGGAGGGGCGCGTCTTTTGCAAAAGTTATTGCCCTTCCCGGGTGGTTTTTGATTTCGGTTTGCTTTTCTTCAAAATGATTAACAAGAGAAGCAATAAGCACACCCTGTATCGTGAACCTTTCCTTCTTCTTTCCTCTCTTAATTACTCGAGAACAAACATCTCCCATGACGTGGCACAACCGAGTGTCGGATTTTGACGTGTCCATTGTCCGTTTCAACTCCCAGTTCGAAAACACGGTGCTTCGTCATTATTAGCACCTCGCATGGGTCCCCGGCCACCCTGGTATCCTCACCGGCGAGGATTTTCCCACAGAACCTCACCTCGGATGCCCACGAACACTTCCATTTTTCCACGATTTAATTAGAGATGAACTGGATAAGTCTTCGGGGAGTTGGAACAACCCTGACAGCTCGGCCTTGGGGGTTGATAAATCGATCGAAACGTCATCGGTAACCCGTCATTTCGCCCTTGGTTTTTGACGCGAATTCGCTTTCGGTTTCGTTTGGAAATTCCCATTCGCGGGCGAAACGGCAGGAGCTCAGTGGATTAATTAACGCGTTCATTAATAAAAAAATAAAGCAATCGGCCCGTGAAACGATTTGGAGGAAATTAAATCGCCCCGAGGAGACGTCTCCCTGTTTTCTTTATTCTGATTTTCATTGTTTTTTGCCCTTTTGTCTGTTCGTTTTTCTCATCCGTTTTTTGTCGATTTCAATCTTTGGATTTGAATTAAAGAAATGGGTGACAGCAAATTGTTGAGCAAAGGGTGGACAATAGGGGTTGCGATTCCTGATCGAAAGTTTTATAAGGGTATTCGATAATTTTTAGCAATTAATACCGTTGACAGATACAATTGTTTCATCATATTAGAAAAGAGCAAAGGAGATAAAATTCGGATTGGGGTGTGAGAGAGAACAGTCGAGTTTGAAGCCAATATAAGAAAATGTAATATTAAAAGAAATAGAAAAGTCTGTTAGAAAAATTAGTAAATATTAAAGGGTAATAAATAAGTAAGGAATGTGTAAAAAATCATACACCACAATTATACAAAGAAGAATCACAAGAATAAATAAAGAAGTACATGAAGTGTGACACGTAAAGAAATATTACAGACTGTAAGCAGTCTGTAGTGAGAATATTGTATAAGTGTAAAACAGTCTAGTGAAGATTTTTATAATGAGATCTTAAATAACACACTGTATTGTATTGTCATTAAGCCTTGAACGTAATTTCGTGCAAAACTTTTTGGTTTGGTGTTATTGTAAACATTGCAGTGTATGTTTTTCCAGATATTTACTCCTAATTAAACTGACTTCCGGTTGTATTGTCTCGGATAAAGCTGGTTTTTGACTGTTGAGATGTTTTTACTAATGGTGAATGTCTTCTCTGATTGTGTTTTCTTCTATAGGATAACTTTTTGACTTGAAAAATATGTTATAAGTTTTACATATTCAGTTATGCTGCGATTTCTAAAGAATCAAACTATCGGAAATGGCAACTTGTGCTTTTAGAATACCGTTGTGCCGGAAAATTGTAAAATAGCTCAAAACACCGGTTGGCTTTATGTTGGGGTGCACACCATACAGTTTTTGGCCCCTTGTAAGGATTTGTTTGAACACGATGCGGAGAAAGGGAAATCAGTGCCGTTTGTTAAAGGTATTTACCCAAAAAGAAAAGCACACCGAATGAAAAATATCGCGCAAACAATCCGAGATTCCATTCGATTTCCTTAAATAACGATAATCCTTCGGGAAGGCTATTTACATAGAACTCATACAGTATCTGCACTCGTCATTCTGTCTATATGAAGAGTCAGCTCGGTTAGTGGCGAAATTTATTTATAGAATTTCATTTAATCTTGTATTTGTTTAATATCGTTATCTCGTAAACACGACAGGTTGCTTTTCGTCCGCCCCACCCCCGTAAAACACGGATCCGCATCCGCGAGAGAACAAAGAATGAGCTCAAAAGGCGAAGAAAGAGACACGGGGGTGAGGGGAGGGAGGAGGTGCAGGAGGGGGAGGGAAACGACCAAAAGTTGCTCTGTCGGCGTCGCTGTTGGCGCTTCGGAGAGAGGCGCCATCAGCAGCACACGCGTCTCCTTTGCATCTCATCGCACCTGCAGAACGCGGACGCCATTTCTGAAAATGGCCGACCTCGAAGGAACTTCCGCTCCGTTTCTTCCTCCCTCTCCTCCCCACATATCTTTCAAAACATGCCCCAGCGTACGTCAACAATTTCTCCCCCATTTTCAGAAACCTAATGGACCATTTAAAAAGTTCACAAATTCTCAAAACTTGTCAAACTATCCTCGGAGAAGATGGAAATAAAAAAAAAAGGAACGGAACGGAAGATTTGATATTTCTCGGGGAACGTAATTTTGGTCGTTCGACCCCCCTCGCCCCCCTTCAGTCATTTTAAACAAACCATTTTAAGGGTGGCCATTTGTTAATCCATTTTCACTCATCATCCACTTTGAGTGGATGTTTCCTCCCCGGTCGTGAATAATTTCTCGAAGTGAAGGGGTGGGACTGACATTAGGGGATGAACTGTTGTTTGAAGGGGCGAATCCTTTGTGGGTTCTCCCGGAGTCTTGTGATTTATTTGGCGCCCCCCCAGGTTTTCTAATGCCTTTCGTTTCGTTTAGGAGAAGTTTCCACTCATTCGATTTTGACTTTGGAGCTCAGAAATTTTATTTTTTCCTCATTTTTAATAAAATTCAGGAAATCCAACGTTCATTTTTTTTAATTTCCTGAAAATTTCGTTTTGGTTTATCCAGGAATATTCAGGAAAGAGAATAAAGTCAACACAAACTAAGTAAAATAAAATCAAATTAAATAAATACAGAAAATTAAAAGTAAATAAACACAAATAAATAAAGTCAGTGTGATTAAAGTTAACAATTATAAAATTAATAAAAACAGTAAAATAAAGTAAATAAAAATGAATAAAATAAATTAAAATACATTAAACAAAGTGAATAATTACAAAATGAAGTTAACAAAATAATTAAGCAGATATTAAATTAAATAATCAAAATTCAATGAATAAAATAAAAATAAATAAAGGACAAGAATAAGTAAAATAAAAGTAAATAAAACAGGAGAAAAATTATGTCAACTCATGGGAACTTCATTTGATTCAGTTCACTGTTGTATTTAAACTGAGTCAGCAACGGGGTTTTCCTCCCTTAACATTGGACTGAACGGGTCACAATGCCCCCTTTAAATCCCTCCCCTGATTTTAACACCCCCGCCTTCGTCTCAGGGAACCGAAGAGTCCTCAGTCCCAGGGGTGGCCATCCTCATCGCTCATTAACAGTCCGATCCCGTTCGAAAATTGACATAATTTTAAATTGCATTTTGATGAAGATCCCGACAAACAAAAACCCGTCGCCGGATTATATAACGTGTTTACCGCTTTTGTTGTGTCGTGGGGGACCGTCGGTATCCATTTGAATTTGTTTAGGAAAGGTTTGGGGGGAAACATTACATAAAGTACAATAGGTACCCCATTGTTTATTCCCCGTTTTTCGCCTTAAAAAAAAGGGGAAACGAACTTTGAGAGGTTGATTCTCCAATTTCCTCTCCTTCCCTTCGAAAGGTTTGCCGATTCATCGGGATTAATTTGACGTGATCGATCCGTGCGAAGTCCCAGACGAACACTATTATTTAAATTGTTATTATAATTACTCAACCGGGAACCATCGGGGCAGTGCCAAGGGCTAGAGTCCGCCGTTTTTTGCTTGTTCTCATAATCATTATTTTTTTGTCGAGAGAATGGCCGGTCATTTTTCGCGACGATTTATTGCCCAAAGTCACTTTTCGCGTCGTCTGCTTGTGCCGCTCCTTCAGACTGTCACATTTGAAAATTTACTGACATTTTACGATCTCACGAGGGACCGTTTGAGGTGTGCACCGTTCCCACCGTCCATCACCTGTTATGAATCGGGAATGGAAATCCATGAATGGGAACTCCCGATGAATAAAATCCTTCACCGAACAGTCGAGACGGGAAAGAGTAAAAAAAAAAACAAAACAGAAAGCGTTTGCAAGCCCGAAGCAATTCTTAAATTAAAACGGCTGCCGATCCCCGAAAAAACCTCCCCAAATCAATAGAGAATCTTTGGAAGGTCTATTTAAAGATTTTCCAAAGGAAACGACCGATGGATCTTTTCCATTATGAGCAGAATGCGAAAGGATTTCCCCCCGGGGGCATACAACAACATTCTGTGCGGTGCAGACATCCAGAGGGGAGGACGGGGTGGGAAAAAAAGGGTGCATCGACCGAATTCTGCCTTCTTTCGCCTCCCTCGAGGTCGCCCACTTTCAACGCATGAGTTTGTTAACTTTTTCTTTGGGAGCTTCGGTTAAAAGCCTGAAAGTCTGTCGTTAAGAGAAGGGATGGGGTGGATCCAGACCGACACAGTGGTAGTTTTTGATAAATTTTAACTACCGATAAACGGTACGATTTTGGAATTGTTAGCAACCTGTTATTTAAGGTTGAATGGGAATAATTGTCTGGAGATATTTCCGGTCATTTGCGAAAAATATAAAATGGCGGATACTACCGATGCGATCACATTGTCCGTCTCCGGGGTTTCCCTGTTTTTGCCTGCCCCAAAAGCCAAAAGAAAGTCTTTCGGAGGGAGGTTCGCATTTGGGTTGCATCAGTTCTTCCCTCCTTCAGTAAATATTTAATCAGGTGCGATGGGAGAGCTGATGGGACGGGACACCAGCTGATGCAACGGTTACGTCACCGCCGTTTAATTGCATCAAACGGGAGCTGGTCGTTAACGCGGGAATCGAATTTTAAACAAAAGTTAATTAGCCGATAAAACGGAGGTTTTCACGGCGAGATCTTTGTCGGGGCTCGGGCTTTTTTGGAAAGCTCGGGGCGCCTCCCCCGCTCCCCGCCCCCCCCTCCCTTGCATCCTCGAAAAGCCTCCGTATCTTCCTCACATTTGACCCCCCCATATCAAGCATGGAAACTCCATTTGCGCATCGGGATTAGGTTATCGTCGCGGGTGATAACATTTGCCTCTTTTCCACTTCATTCACTCCTGCGAGGCTTTTCGAGCGGTCTCCTAGGCGGGACAGTTCGGGTTAAGTAATTTCATGTTTGCCCGGCTAAAACGTTCTAAATATAAAATGTCCGATCGATGGGCTAACCTTTTGCACGAGAATGAGAACGAATTTCGCAACCCCTCGCTATCTGTAAACCCCATCGTGGGGGGACACGTCCGCCGTTGATGTCCCGCACGATTGCGAACCACAACATCATATTGTTTCAAGTTCATCCTATTGGTTCTGGAAGTTACATTGGGTACAGTTTCATTGTATCTACGACAATCTGTATATTATGTGCCCCTTAGTAATTAAATAATTAACCCCGTACAGTAATCGGGTTTTCCAATCGTAAGTTTGTGGCAACAGAAGCCCTGAAAGTGATAAAGGGTGGGGGAAAAATGGCGACGGCAGACTCTCCCCTCTCGCAGATATTTAACGAGGGTTGAAAGCGAAGGGAGCAAAATGATTCAGAGATGAGTTTTTGGAGATGTTCCAACGGAGCAAATTAAAGTGAGGATAGTTTTCCGGTCTTTGCTCGTCCCTGCGAGAGACAAACGTGAAATTATCCCAACTCAAACCGGAACTGGTTCCGATGAGTCACGTCACTGACATTGCCGGTAATGGAATGAGACGGACAAAGCAACAAGCGCGGAACTTCAGTCGAGTTCCCCGCGACACGTGTCCCTGTTCCAGAGACGTTCGGAACTGGAAAAACTGAAATGCTGTCGCCCCGAACAGAGTGCAATAAAAACATCGGGGGGAGGATCATCCCTTTCCGATCGTTTCCGATTTTATTTTCTATACCACAATCTCTTCTTTTCCCTTTGGGGTCGGTTTTTTTGTCTTCGGGTATAGTTCAACACTGGGATTCCTTACATCGAATTTTTTTGTCGGAGATTTTTGCTTAATGTCCAATCGAATCGATGGGTCATCGAAAAACCATCGTCAATTGATAAGGAGTACGATTTTAAGGCGAGAGCAAGAACATTTATAGAAATCCCACTGAGTATCGAAACAGTTTAATAAGTGGAATTCAAGTGGGTTTGATATTTTACAATAATGTAATGTCTATTTTTGAACGGCTTAATTACTCCCGAGCTATGTGCGAATTAAGAAAAACAATTATATAATCCTCGAAGCCGTTAGCGGGGCACTGGGGCGAGGGGGCAGTGCGGGGGTCAACCCCCCGAGGGTCCCCCGCCACTCTCGTTTCTGCACCCACGTCAGTCGCTCTGCGAGGCTGTGCTTTTTTCTGCCTTTTGAACTTCGTCCGCGTCATTCAGAGATATTGATTTGTATTGTTGACACAGCACTCCCAATTTAGATTAAATTCGGTGGGGTCGTCTTTCTCTCTCTCTCCCCGGAAGGACGATCGTCCCATTCGCGAAACGGGGACGGGACCTCCGAGTCCTTCGGGGAATAATTAAAACGCGGGTTTTCTTATTGTCGGGCGATAAAATCCAGAAATATCGCGGCGGTGACAAATGTCGTTTTATGCCTTCGCCGTCGTTAACGCAGAATGTGTGCTTTCGGGTCTTGGTTTTAAGGATGGCGTGATTGCCGGCAGTAAAATTTTCACGTCTTTTCGTCACCCCTCCCCGACACAACCCCTGACCCTCTCCGGCATTCTCATTGCAATAAACGTTCCAATGAGAACCGATTCATCCTTGAACTCTTTTCTTGGGCAAAAGAAAAAGGGGTCAGAAACTCTTCCGACAGATATAATTGTAACACAGTTGTTCAACCCACTCCTGCTCAAATTTTAGGGTGTGTTCACTGAAAAAGCGACTGCAAGAAAATATACATAAACGCATTTCCCATTAAACACCTTCAGTTATATAAAAAATAACGCTGAACAATTACAAACACAAACAACAAAAATATAAATATTTTTCAAACGAAACATTAAAAAATGTGAATGAAATGTCTAATTTAAATATTTAGTGGGGTTTAATCACTTTTAAAGCGACGCGATGCAAAGAAAAATGTTTATAAATCTTCAGCGCCCCTGAGCTTTTAAAACAGCGTAAACTATGCGAGAAAAAAAGGGGATTTCTATGACTTTACATAATTTTCAAAAATTTATGTTATCTAAAAATGAGCGGTAATTTTGCAACTACAGTTTTCCGAGACTTTTGGGGATGTTTCCACCCGAAATTTTTTTATTTCCGGAGGTAATGTGCGTCTAATGGCCCTAACACGAAAAAAATCGGGAGGGTTGTTCTCTGACATTTTTTTCATCCCCCTCATCCAAATCTCAAAAAACACCGCTGTCGAATGTGTATTTCTGAACCCTCCAGTGGAAGGGATGTACCTCGCCCCTCGCTGACCTCCCGCGAAATGGTTTTCGGTTGTCAACAGGTCTCGGCAAGTTGACCTCTCTGAATTTTCCGTTGCTGACCTCCGCTCCCTTTGCCCTTTTGCTGATTTTCTCGGGCAAATGACGTTTACGATGGGGTTTTACGTCGGCGATATTCGCTCTTCATTGATCCCTTATAAATCTAATTTGCTTTTTTACCCGTTTTACTGGAAAAACAAAATGAGGTCGATGCATAGCTCGAAATGAAATTCCGATTGTATCGAACCTCATTGGTTGCAGACGCTCAATGGGAATTCTCATTTACGATGATTTTTATCTAGTACATATTGTAGCCGTGTAAACATTTAATTAGGTGTTGCCGAGGTTCTTAATGATCGGGGAAGATTAATTAATGTTTATAATAACTGGCGCTTCGGTGTTTTGGAATGTTGAACAGAGTTTGCTATGGCTCAGAGCAGCTCTAATTTTTTCGCAAAAAAATAATTTGATTTGTAATTTTACTAATTGTTTCCTATTTTTTTTATAAAATCACTTTCATTTTATTGCTATTAATTTAATAACTTTTTTGTTATTGAATAATATGTTACTATTATATTTTAATTAACTATTTAATTTTATTAATTCAATTTTTATTCAGTTATTTATTCGATCTATATTTTAATTAATTAACATTCAATTTTTAGTTAATTGTCTTATTAATAAGTTAAGTAATTAATTTTAAGCTGAATTATAATTTAATTGTGCTTATAAACTCAATAAGTTTTATTTTTATGAGTTTTTTAAAATAAAATTAACTTATTTTTATCAAAAAATACTTTTATTATATTTAAAAGTTTTTGTTTTATTTTTAATAAAAATTATTATTCTAAAGTATAATTATTTTAAAGATTCAAAAATTTAATTTATTAATATATATAATTAAAATAATTTTTAAAATGTGCTATAAATTCACCTATAAAACGCTGAGATATGTGCTCTTAGGGGTGGTAATCAAGGAATGGACTCGCATACTTGGGGGTGGTTTTTGCATTGGAAATAAAACGGGGATTTTCCTTAAGCCACCCCCATTCATCGAGCATTAAGAAAAGGTTAACGTAAAACTTTTCCAGCGAACAAAAAAAGAGCGTCGGGGCTGGTTTCGTGCCGATTTCTATTTAGGGAGGATTTAGGGGAGGGAGAGCACTTGGAAGGGGGGTTTTTCCAGGAGTCGGAAGCGCCCCGAGAGGGTTCTCTTTGATTTTTGAAAGTTCTTTGTTTTTTAAATCTGTCAAGGACGCGGCGATGTTATTTTTAGGTGGAGTATCGTGCCGTGAAATGAAACCCCCCGGTAATTACAGCCCCTTTTGGGAACGAAAATCGTTTTCGATGTTATCTTCATTTTTCGGATGGTTTTTTAATTAATCCGTAGAGGTGGTGCGTTTCAAGTTTATAATTTGAAGTTTTTTTGGAAATTTTCTCTCCCGTGATGGTTTTGATTGACCATTGAGCTCAAATTGAAGCATTTGAGAGATGATGTTCTTAAGAATTAGCCATTAGCAGCACGTCGTATTATTGTATTTTTCATTGCATATTTCCGGCAGTGAAAAGCTTCTCCCCATCTGATTTTTTATTATGGTTTCTTCGGATTTTATTTCCAGCCGTAAAAAGATTTTTAATTATGAAATTCATCCCGACGATTTGTTGAATATCGATCGGTGAGTTGTGGTTTCCGTATACATTTGCCAGTAAGAAGAGAGAGGGAAAGTTTGAATCTCTTTAATCCACCCCTCCAGTCCGTGTGAAGTTAAATTTTGTAGGAATTGAGGTTGGTACAGCAGAACAAAGCTTTACGGGGAAAAATTGAACAATCAAAATGGGGGAAAACTTGGAGAAAACTCTGTTTGGTCGAGCAGAATCCAGGAAAGGGTGAATTTTTCTTCATTTCTCCTTAGTTACGGTGTGAGTAACCAATAGGTCTGGATTTTGCTAAGTTATCAATTGATTAATCATCAAAGAAAACACCCTAGAATACACCCTATCAGTGAGAATTTATGGAATTCACCCCGTCAGCCCCAATAATCCACTTCGTCTGTCTCTAGTATCCTCCTGGAGAAAAAGTTCAGTAATCGTAGCACTAAGGAAGTCTTTTCCACATAGTGACCCCATTGGTAACCCATAACGCAACTAACACCTGCTTCGGAAGCCATTTATGACTCGGCTGGACTTTGCACTCTTCCACCGCCGTCATTGCACCAGGAACGGTGTTCGAGAACGACCTTTGGAAATAGAGGCGAGCCTCACATCGCGACGTGACTCAGAACCTGACCACTTCGGACGTCATCGGTGGTCACGGGACGTGACGCACAAGCGGTGGCCCAGGAGAAAGTCTACGGGCACTTCGGGGGCGGTGACGCAACCGCGGGCGGTCGGGGTGGGTGGAAAAAGTTCCCGCAGGAGCAACGGGATCCAAAGAAGTCCTGTTTGCTCTGGCCAAACATGTTTGAAGACCGTAAAGAAGTGTCGAAAGAGTGGGGAGCGTTTGGGTTTTTGGCGGAGGGCGATAACGAGGTGGGCAAACAGAGGCAACCTGCGGGTCGTGTGCTGTAACACTGACTGTGGGGCATTCTGTTACACTTTTCTCTCTCCTCTGTGTGTGTGTGTGTGCACGATGAGGTTCCGACTTCTGTGACAAGTCGAGAATGAATTTAGGATTTCTTTTTTTATTATAGCCAAGTTTTTGACTGCAGTTATTGTAATTTTACAATCTTTTATTTATTTAAAGAAAAACATTGAGTCATTATTTATAAATTATATACATGTGTGCTTATAAATGTACATAAGACAAACACAAAATAATAAATAAACAAATGAGCAAATAAAATAAACAAAAAAGTAAGCAAACAAATAAAAAAATAAATATATAATTAAGAAATGCAGAAATTAAAAAAATAGTGATAACAATAATGTGCCGACAATCAAATAAACAAAAAAATCTCTACAACTAAATAAATTTGTTTAAATAAATAAATTCAGAAATAAACGAACAAAAAAATAAACGATAAGTTATAAAACATACATAAATAAATGTAAATATAGTTATATTAATTAATATACAAGTAAATTGTATTTTTACATTACAAAAATTTTTATAAAATATATAAAATAAACAATTATTATAAAATGTATAAAACACGTAAAGAAATTTATAAATAAATAAATAATTAATAAAATACAAAAAAGATATATAAATAAACAGAATACATAAATAAACAAATCAAATTACAAATTGCAAAACGCATAATCAAACACATAAACAAATTGATAAAATAAACCAGTAGATAAATAAGCAAAGAAACAAGTAAACAGATGAATATACAAATAGATAAATACATAAATAAACAGTTAAATAGGCCTGTATGAACCGATAAATAAAATAATAATTAAAAAATTTTTTAAATCCAAGAAACATTTTTTCAAAAGTTGGCAACATTTGGTCATCAACTGTCGTTTCGCGATTTTTCATCAGCTTTTCGCCACCTGGTTTATTAATTTTGGCCGAGGACGTCCTCCTTCGGGTCAAACCCAAATAGTTGTGGCTTATTTCGAAGATAGATTAATTCCAACGAAACCGGATGCGGTCTCTCAATAAATTCAACGGCAGACTCGAGGAAACGTACAAGAACAATGGAGCACAGTTGACGAGTTGAGGAACACACCCTGATGCCTGCCCGCCCGAAGAAGCAGCAGTCTGTGACGGAGGAGAGGACACGGAGCCGGCAGGACTCGGGGACAGGGGACAGAAGCAGGTGAAAGTGGGACGCAAGAAAGTGTGGACGCGAGCAAACACCTGCCCGCGATTTTTGGCCCAATTTCAGAAATGTAATTTAGAAAAAACAAACATTAATTGATCCGGACACCGGTTGACAGATGCTGAGTGGCAATATTTTTAGAAGCCCACTGTTATTTTAGGTGAAATAAACCGGTTCTAACTGCTGAGGTCGTCCAGGAAACCTTTTACATCTTTATTTTTAATTTATTCCTCAATCGGATTTAAAGTAATTAAGCATCTGCCAAATCCACGAATCGCTTCGACGTTCAAGCTGAAATTTTTTTTCCAATCCGAAATCCGAGGCCTCTGATTTTTATTGCTTTTTCTGCTCTCCGGGGCAAGAATTTTGTGTTTGCAGAAGGGGTAGGACTTAGGGGTGCGGGGTTGTTGGAACCCCCCGCCGATCCCCTTCCGGCGACTCAGTTTTACCGTCTTTTCGAACACATTTCTCCTCGTCAATTTTATTAGCATCCCTCTCTGGGGTGGTTTCTGGCTACAATATTTTAAATGCGACACGGTCGAGCATTTGAGAAATAAATAACACGCCCTCTCCCCTTCCTCACAGCTTCCCCCCCTCCCTCGTCTTGTTTATGTCAAACATGTGCCCGTGAACGTTTTTAGGTTCACATTCATGTGTTAATTCCCGGAGTGTCCTTCACATGAGGCAACACCCGAAGATGCCCGGCACTCACCTGTCAGGATCTCCAAAGTGAGGATCGTCTGCAGGAGAATGAGGATCCTCACGATCATCGTTGGCTGTGGAAATCCTCCTAGGGAAAATCCCTCGCTGGGACAACGTGCATTTTCGAATCGGTTTTTCCGGGTTTTAGTCTGTTCGCGGATAGTTTGCAATTCGGTGATGTAATTAATTCCCCCACGAGGATTCTGGAAAAGTTTGTATTTATGTCGTCAGCAATAACGCTTTCAGTTATGGCAAAGGGAGGAGAAAGTTTCAATGGTCAGCATTCGATACATAGTCTTGGGCTTGGGATGCCCTAACCTCCTCCCCTATTTTCCACCCCTTTCAGCTCTTTCTCCGCTGTACATTCATTATTATCTCCCCGTACAGGTGAATGTATAAAAAATTAATAAAAAAACAGTATATAGTACTGTATTTTTTATACAACGCCCGGTAATAAGAATTTAATATACGTATATAAATAAATATATATACTTCGTTATAATACAAAATGCAATAGTTTCTTAATTATTTTATTAATACTATAAGATTTTATTTACTTTAGTGTTGTATTATTTAGTTATCAATACTATTAATATATTTCACGCATTAAAATAACAAAACCTACAAAAAATACAGAACTCTTACTGAGTTTTATTATTAGTAGGTATAATTCTAATGATACTTTTGTATATATTCTAAACATAAAGTGTTTGTTTCTTCTGTTATTTAATTAATATTATATTTATAAATGTTGTAAAGCATTTTAATGAAATTTCACTTTGTAACTCTTAGGAATGGAAAACGCGCAAATTTTGTATTGTCAAAATACTTTTGAGCGCTACTGTATAATTTGTATAATACTGTACGTGTGTTACTGTTAGCTACTGTTCATTTTCGCCATCCCTAAATTTCGTAAAACCATAAAACCCATCAAAAAACTTAATAAAACTCGTGGGAAATTTTTTTCCCTGAAAGTGGAAACTTTCAGAAGAGTACAAAAAAACATTTTAGTCTTATTTAAGGGAGGAAATTTCGGGGAGGAAACCGCCCCACAGCAGAAACATTGTAACTTCTTATTTAACGTTCTCCTCCCTCTGCGAAGGCTCATCTTTCCATTACAGGGGATGAAGGGGTGAAAGCAGACGAATAGGGATAAACAAAACAATATTGGAACGAAGATGCACTACCGGTAGCCTTGACAAACACACACAGACACACAAACGACCGGTTTTGCAACACCGCGTTAATTATTTTAATAAAATTAAGACGTTACATAAAAACTTGAGGAATCGATTCGTGGAACTGTTTACGAAATTTTATAGAAAAGTCGAGAAATATTTATTAATTCGAGTACGTCCGCAGTCGTGCAATGCGACCGCGAGTCCTCCTCGCTCATTAATTAATTACAATGAAGCGAGGTCGTAATTAGTTTGCCGAATTTCCCCGAGAACGGAAAGCGCGAAACGCGGATCGAACGCCGTGAGAGAGACGAGAGCGAAGCGTGTCGACCCTCCGAAGTCTCATGTCTGACTGGCCCCTCGTGGCCCCTCGAGGGCCCGCGAGGACGGGGGGCGGAGCGGCGGGGCCCCTTCCCGGCTATCTGCCTATCTAACGTGTTTGCTTTATTGTGCTCTTTTCTGATTACTTAACGGTGTCCGCGAGGACACGTTCGCACTCGGGGCTTTGACTTCCGGCGTTCGTCTTTTCCCCTGTTTTTTTTTTGGAATTTTTGGTCATAAATTCATAAATTTGTCATAAGTAAAAATTCTGAGTCATAAATAACTGCTTAAATCAGAATGAGCAACACGCGGTCCGCGAAGCATTTCTGAAATTGAATTTATTTTATCGAATTTATTCTATCAATTAATTGTAAAATTAATAGTTCATCAACTCCACCCGATTGTATCGTAAAAACTGCCGAATTTCTCATTGAAAATTTCAAGTGAATTCGTTTTTCTGTTCTTTTCTTGCGTACTTTTATTATCCATTAATATTTTTGAAATCAGTATTTTTTTAATTAATTAAAAAAAAATATATTTTGCATTAAAATTTGTCATGAAACGTTGAATCCAACATTTTTGATTCTAATGACTAAAAAAAAATTATTATAAGTTATTTTATGTGCGGCCCGTCTAAATATTATTAATTTTAAATTGGCCCGTTGGTTAAAAAAGTTTGGTCATCCCTGGTCTAAACAGATTTATTGTATGTATTTTTAATTTCTTGTTATTTGATATTATAATTCCTTCACTCAAATGGATTCTAAATATATATTTCTAAAAATGTATGTTCAAAAAAATAAGTTCTAAAAATAGTTTCTAAAAATGTTTTCTAATAATAGTTTCTAAAAATGTGTTCTAAAAATATATTTTACATACCAATTTCTAAAAATAGAGTATAAATATAGATTTGTAAAAATAGATTTATAGAAAAATAAGTTTCAAAGAATTGATTTCCCAAAGTAGAATTTAAAAAGTGCAATAATTACTGAATAAACTACAAATTTGGTAAAACTTTTAGAAATTTTCAGCCAAAAATTATAGCTAGAATTATAGAAATTATAGAACTTCTAGTTGTTTGTCCTCCTGCACGAATTTGGGTCACGTTTTTTAGTTTGAATCTTCTGAACATGGATTTTATCGTTTCAGAGGCGAGAACGCATGGCGTCGGCTACTACGGTTTTTCCACGGACGAAACGGAGAGAGCCCGACAGCAGGAAGAGCTGAGGAAACTGAGAAAGGCGACTGAAGAGAATCAGGCGGAATGTCAGACGGCCGCCCAGAGGAAGCAGAAGCAGATGGAGGAAAGACTCAAAGCCGCCAGGAGGAGAAAGAGAGAAAGACTGGGACTTCCCCCGGAAGAGGAAACCGAAGGTGAGTTTTCATCCCCTTGCTCCGGGCGTCGTCACCTGACAGAAACCATCTCTCAGTTGCAGAAGCCAAACCTGAGGAAAAGAAACCGGAACCCCCGGAGGAGTTGAGACGGGACGTTCGGAAACCGGGACCTCTCAGAGCCTGGGACATCGGCAAAGAGGGAACTACCAGGGTCCTCACCCAGGAAGAATGGGTCGAAAAGAAGAGGTCCGAAAGACCGGAGGAGTTCGCCCCTCCGACGTTCCCCAACAAACGCAAGCCCCAGAAGGTGAGGAGGGAGGCGTCGCCCTCTCCGGAAAGACGGACCCACGTCCCGATGGAGCCCGTGCCCATCGAGGACGAGCTGGAGGAGAAAGAGGTCCCGCGGGGACTTCGAGGGGCCGAAATCCCCCCTCCGCCGACTTTCGAGATGTACGGGCCCAGTTCCAAACCGGCGAGGAACCCCGTGTATGTGAACCTGTCGGAGATAGACAAGTCGATAGAAGAAGGACTGGAGTTTTTGAGGAAGAAGGCAGAAGCGAAGAAAGCGAAAAGGCCGGTGGAGGAGAGCGAGATTATGTGAAGGTGAGAGGAGTCTTTTTGGTGATTCTGTCAGCAATCGCTTACAAATTAACACGTTGACTGCCGGACGCGTTTTCTGTTATGTCTGCAATGGTGCTGGTAATCTCCATGGTGATTCTTGTTCCCTTGAAATTCTGCATCGTATTGGAATCTCCTCCTCTGGTATATATTATCTGTTGTTGGTACATATCTTTCTACATTAATACCATGACTCTGAACTGTTGTTCTAAATATTAAATAAAGTAAATAGTTACAATTTCACATCCACATTGCTCCTTAGCTACAGTGTGGTGCACGAAATTAGGACACCGTTTAAAAGTTTTATATACATAAATAATAAAAACTATATCTAATATTTTGTGGGTTTACCACCGCCTACAATAACATCGTATAGTCTCTCTGGCATGAAGGCGATTAGTTTTTCTAAGGTGGTTTTAGAAATTTTGTCTCACCCCTCCAAATGGCAGACTTCAGTTCTTCTTTGGTTAAAAACTGTCCCAGAGATTTTCAATAGGGTTCAGATCTGGACTCTTCGCTGACCATGTCATAACGCTGACTTTTTTTCGCGAAGCCAGGTTTGGGTGATTTTTGAGGAGTGAATGGAGGCATTGTCTTGTAATGCATAATTTTGCGGATTATCATCCTTCTACACGTCTTTAAGTATATTTCTTCTTCTTAATCCTTTTAGCTCCTAGTGGAGCAAAGGTCCTCAGGGAAATTTCTCCAGTTCTGTCGTCTGTACAGGTCGCCACCTTTTTGATTTCGCTCCATGTGATTTTGAGGTGTTTTATTTCCTTGACCGTTGTTCGTCTCCAAGTCTTTATCAGTCCCCATCTGATGCCTTTTTTGGCTTCCGATACTCTTCGTAGCATGGTGTTTAGAGTTATCATGAAGAGTATGGGGGAGAGTAGACATCCCGTATGCTGTTGGAGAGGTTGCTCTGATGTTCTACCTGACAAGTATATTTAATCAGGCTTTTATCTACAGATTACATAATGTATTCTTGTGCTTAAGCACCTGTTTTTTTTATCCTTCTGTTTTTATATTACATTCAGGTTGAAACAGTCCACAGTTATGTCATTTGAACAGGAAAGGTTCCTCAGGTCGGAGCTTCAATTTCTGTTGTTTCATTTGTCCATTCCATCATGTCTGGAACGATATACTTGTTCCATGTTTATCTTGATTCTCCTTTCCTCATCTCATATTCTTCCTGTCTGCTACAATACCGTCGCCTAATTTATCCGTATAAAAAAAAAGTATTGAAAAACCCAATTAAGGGTTACCAACACAAATTGTGCCATAGATTGAGGTGGCATCTGTGTTGTTAAGCTGTTCAAGTCTTAACACTTACATTTACCACATCCATTCTTCAATAGTTATATTATTTAAATATCTATGAGTGTAATTATGAACCGGTGATCACGAAGGCAGTCAACGTGTTAACATTAAAAATAAATGCGACGTTTGTAAACACGATGGAAATTGTAAAATTGAATAAAAAACGGATATTAAAACGAATTTTATAGTATATTTTATAATGAGTCATTTTCATATAATTCTAAGTACGTTGAAATGAGCGTGAGAAACGTTAACGACTATCACTGAAGCAGCCATTTTGATCAGAAAAAAATTATTTAACAAGAAGGCACTCAGTTTTTCTATTTTTCACAAACAATGAATTGAAGAATATAAAAAATGCAGGAAAATTAATGCAAAGTGACAAAATTTTGTTAGTTTAGATTTGAAGGGAATGATCTTACATAAATTTTGCAGAATGTTAATAAAAAAGCTGTTAGATTAGGATTTGATATTCTCACTCCCGAGATCTTTTATTGTTCTTTTTACTTTGGGCACTGATAACAATTAACCCCATGAAGTGATGCCTTCACCAATATTTCTTGAACACATTGAAAAGGTTAAATCATAAGTCAACATTCAAAAAATAATGATATTTATGTTTTTATTTTAATGCTATACTTGTTAAATATGAAGACACTCATGGAAAGACGAAGCACAATGAGAAGAGGAATGATGTTCACATGGAAATGGCTGACAGAATCAACATTTCATTACAATCAGTGGCACACCATTATTTTTCACTTAAACTTGCAAAAAAAAACAGTATCAATTGCCTAAAATAAATAAGCCACTGTCCTGATAAATTCGAGTGCAATTGTAGTTTTAATTCTCAAACTCGTAATTAAAAATACTTTTCTTATGTCTAATTTTTCTTCACACATTTTGATATTATAGAGCAAGGCCATACACTGAAACAATGCAGTACATCGTTTTGTTTTCCCAACGAACAGTGCAACTCCCATCTGTGTTGTTATCCCAGTAACAAGAACTAGCAGTGTGGAGTCCCGCTCCCGTCTTCTGCATAATGGTGCAAGTAACTGCAAGAGAATCACCTCTTATTTCTCACATCTCCAAACATGTGAAATATCTCCACTCACCGATGTATTTAAAAGGCTTTTGCAATTTAGTCAGCGACCCCAAACACGTTTCAACTACTGTCGACGTCCATTGCGCGACTTTATTTAGCTGGTAAGCATTTCCACCTATCGTCTTTTCGACAGCTTCTTTTATAATAGTGCTCACTTCGTCAACGACGAACTGAGACTGAAAAAATAAGTTATTGATTAATAGGGGAAGTGAACAACTGTCAAGAATCGACCAAATGAGGCTATGAACTTACGTCTTCGGTTGTTTCTTCCATTTTTAGATGATAGAAAAACTAACTACGAGTGCGTGTAATTAACAATCATTTATTTATTGTGATTCGTTCACTAAAATAAACCCGGAGTTATGTTTAACGATGAAAACGGTAATAAAAATTCCAGTGAAAATTTCCCAATTACAAATGAAAACAAGGCAGCCAACATGAAATTTGGCGGCAACTGATCGATTTAGCAAAGAAAAAGATTGCGTTTCTGAACGTACTCTTCGTAAACACATGCTCGTGGTTGGGTTGGAGGTGATTTAACGTGGAAAATGAGTTTTCAGAAATTTAAACCTGTGATATCGGAAGGAGACACGGTGATTCTATACATAAATATCAATTCTATGTATGCAATCGAGGTGGAGTCATTTAAAAAAAATAAAAACAATGAATTGATCGAAAACGTTTTCCAAACAACCTATGGAGCCTTAAAAGTGATGTCTCTGGTGGGGAAAAAATACGGGACGAAGGTTCAGCTTTCCAGAGGATGGGCTTTCGTGCTCCATCCCACCCCCGAACTCTGGACTTTGACTCTCCCTCACCGGACTCAAATCATTTACTCGTTGGACATAAGTGTGATCATCCATCAGCTCGAACTGAGACCGGGAAAGGTCGTTATCGAATCCGGAACCGGAAGTGGCTCCCTCTCGCACGCCCTCGTCAGGAGCCTCCAGCCCGATGGCTTCCTCTACACGTTTGATTTCCACGGGAGCAGAGTGGCCGTGGCCGAGGAGGAGTTCAAGAAGCACGACATCGATGCCTTCGTGCAGATTCGCCAGAGGGACGTTTGCCTGAACGGATTCGGGGACGAACTCAAAGGCAGAGTCGACGCCGTTTTTCTGGACTTGCCACATCCCTGGGAAGCACTCAGCCATGTTCCGGCTGTATTCAAAAAATGCGGTGAGTGATCAGTTACTTTTATGCTTTGATTTGCAGTCAGTTGCTGTTACTACTAACATATATATGCAGCACAAATTAAAGAGTAAGTTAAGAGTATTTATTTGTTTAAACTTGGAATGCCACTTCCAGGCTTACATTAAGCTTAATTCACTGTAATTATATACAAATTATACACAGTCTGCCCCTTTAAGTTATGAGTATGCTTACAAAACAGGACAAGTAAATTTAACTTAATATTTTAATTAGTTTCTCAAATAGAAATTTCCATATTTATCATTGAAAAGTCCAAAATGTCTGTTTGTATTTTATGTTTTCATTTTGTATTGTTTTGTTATTGGAAATAAATATATTTTTAAAGAATACTAAAAAATATAATGAAAATCATGTGAAATAAATTGCAGCTACTCTTTGTTTTATTGATCAAATAATACACTTTGTCATTGTTCAAATAAATATACAAACAGATAAGAAATATATATGAATTTAGATTATAAATAACTTTAAGAGGTTATAGAATGTGGACATAAAAGAAAAGAAAATTTTAGACAAAAAAAACACTCAAATTGATGCAGAGCTTGGCAAGTTGAAGTAGTACAGACCAAAGTCGTCAGAGGATAGGAAAAGGAAATTGAGTGAGGTCATGAATTCATACTTGGCAAAACAAGAACTTAATGTCTTTAAAAACATTATGGGAGTACAATAATAATAAATAAATTGAATAATAGATAAATAAATAAGAGAAATAAACTGTTATATGAAGTTATTCATACCGATTTACTGTAATACTCAAAAGGGTGACAACATAATAGTAATATTCTATAATTATAAATATAATATCATCATTGGTTTATAAATTTAAAAAATTGTTATATGTGATTTAGAGAGAAAAAAAATTAACAAAAAAATAAGCAATTATTCAAACTATCTTTGATGTTATTGAGCAACCAGATATAAATTTTTCTTTGTTTGCCGAAACCAGTTAAGTGTTCATATTTGAAAATCTATATATAAATTTTTGATTATGTGCCATTAAGTAAAATTATGTGTTCAGAGTTTCATTGGAGATTCAGACACACCTGAGCTACTTTAGAAGTTATAATGACAGTAAAAGAGTATGAGAGTTTAAAAAGTTTAGAGCTCTTTTGGGTAGTAGAATTGTATATCAATTAAAATTTATGTTCATTTTGTGGAGGATTAGATTGCAGTGCTTTTTTTTTTCATTGTTCAACCCTTTAATTAATATGTTTCATGCTTCATTTTTAATAATGATTCTTTATAATTTGCCAAATATCGTCACTGAAATTTCCGTTAGGAAGAATCGTTCGAATGAATGTTTCTGCTAACGAAAGAACCAATCACGCGTCGCGGCTTTTCTTAGTTGAACAAGTCGCCCACAGAGCGCGGGTGTCGCATAAAAAAACG
The DNA here is from genome assembly GCA_028293925.1 of Brueelia nebulosa. Taxonomy (NCBI): domain Eukaryota; kingdom Metazoa; phylum Arthropoda; class Insecta; order Psocodea; family Philopteridae; genus Brueelia; species Brueelia nebulosa. Next base: position 39,097 of record JAQIBA010000288.1, on the reverse strand, counting down.
GTTTTTTATTCCGAAGACTTAAGAATCGAATGCGATTGTTTTGCTTTCTGTCAACGTAAATATTTTCTCTAATTACAATATTCTGTTTTAAGTTAGTTGTAAATTCCGTGAGGTAGTTTCAACGATTGCTTCCAGATGGCGTGGACCTACTGGAGACCCAGTTTCAATCAAACGTGTTAACTTTCTAAGGCGGGAATTTAAGGCGGTATTTTTGTTTTTTTTAATATTCGAAAGAGTTTGAATTTAACGACATAAAATATGATGGCCAGTCCAGCTTAGTTATTTTGTTTAATCTTAATTATAAAAACTCCTCCGGTAATTAATAACCGATGAAAGATTCGAGTGGGAATCGGAGGCGAAACGAGAAGACGGAGAACAAGACGAAAAGGAAAAGAAAGAGAAGAATGAAAAAAAGGAGATGATTGATGCTTCGTGAACAAGAACAATCTGATCATTATCGATAATCAAAATCTAATTGGCGTCATAATCAGAATTCGATCTGCGGAGTCTACGGACTGGTTAATGGGGCTGTCATACATCTGTTTTTCAGTTCCCATTAAACGCCCCCAACATTAGTTATACTTAACGTTTACAAACAAAAAAGTAACTAATGGTATTTCAAGAATGACTAAATAGTATTAGGCCGTGTTTACGTGAAGATCGGAGGTGCCGGCGAAGGGGCGATGATGGGAAGAAGCGCTTTTTACGAGAAATCTCCGCCTCCCCCCGCGCCCCCCAATGGATACCTGAACCCCGAGACCCTCTTTTAAAAGCTTCTGACCGTGCCTGTACCCTTGTTCTTTTCCGAATCCGGTATTGCACTGTAGAAGTTTCTGTTGATCCGAAGACGAAGAGATGTGATATATCAGTTTTTGCAGATTCGGGGGATTGGGAAGGATGCAGAGGAGAGGAGAATGAAGAAAAGAATGAAAGTGATGTGCGGGAAATGAAGAGTCCTGAAGCCCAGCCTTAACTTAAGTTTGTCAGTCAGATGATGTAAAGAAAAAGAAGAAGAAAAGAAATGAAAAATAAAGAATAAAAAAGAATAAAGGAAGGGCAGAAAGAATGTAAAATGTCAGAAAGAAAGAGTAAAGGACAAGAAGAAGGTACAAAAAGGCAATAGGAATAAAAAGACGGGAAGAAATATGAAAAGAACAGAAAAAAGAGAGGAAGAGAGAGAGAAAAAAGGCACAAAGAGAGAATAAAAAACCATAAAGAAAAAATAAAAGGTCGGAAAGAATGAATAAATAGGACAAAAAAAATTTTAAGAAGACTGCAGGAAAGAGTAAAAGGATAAGAAAAAAAAGATAGAAATAACAGAATAAGCAGATCAAAAACATAAGAAGAAGGAACAGAAAGACGAGAAGAAATAACCAAAAAGACAAGATGAAAAATCAAAAGAGACATGAATTACAAAAAAGACAGAAAGAAATAGCTACAAGGCAGTAAGAAAGAATAAAAGAAAGAAAGACAGACAACAGAAGAAAATAGGAATTAGAATAACTTGATTAGTGGCTGTAAGAAAAAAGAAAAAAAATGGGAAAAATCATTCAATTTTATCCAGAAAAGGCGAATCGATAAGTAAACGAGCATCCGCGATAAGCTAAGCAAAGGAGAGGAGAGCATGCGTCTCCCAGATGAAGCCATAACCATTGGCAGGGCGCGTCGTCCGTCAAAAGGAAGCTCGGGAGGCAAAGGAGGAGAGCCAAAGGAAGAAGGGAAAATTAGAGGGAACCGAGAACATGACTAAGTGGATTCGGCAGTCCTTTTACCGGCGGGGCAATTAACCAGAGAGAAAACATACATTAGCGAGTGGCGAGTACCGGGTACCAGGTACCCGCCATCCCAAATAATAGAATAAGACCTGGATCCGTTCCGAATACGCAAATAAAACGATTAACGAATTTAGGGGGAGGCGGCCTCGATAACCATCGATATTTTAATTCCACGTTGCTCTTTAATCACT
>JAQIBA010000288.1:17595-37031 GCA_028293925.1 Brueelia nebulosa | reverse complement strand
CGACCTGGGCTTCCTCGAAATCCGAACGATGGAATGCCTCCAGAAGGAGTACCAGGTCCAGACGAGGCTGTTCCCCGTTCTCGACCTCCAGGACAGAGCCGCGGTGAGTCCAGACAGATTTTGGGGCCCCGGGGGGAGGGAAACGGGAGAAAAAGTGCCGCACAAAAGGAGCCACGGGCTCCCGTGGCAGTCATATTGGAAGTTCCCACGGTGAAAATTGCTGACTCAGAATTTATCCACTGACGCATGCGCAGACAACTCGCATTTCCTCGAGACGTGATTTCACTTTGCTACTGCTCTTTTCAGGTTTGTTTTTAGGTGTAACCCATTTTAATCTGGCTCGCCTCCTTTTCTCTCGGGCCCCTCCCCCCAGCCCCAACCCTTCTCTCGCATTCCTCCCCGTCCGCACGTCAGTGTGATGCCTCCTATCTCCCCATCGGCTCTCACATTCTGTCGCGTCACTGCGAAACGATATCGAAGGGACTTTGAAGACCGCGTAATAAATCACCCGAGTGGGTTGCAGCCTCCCTTCGGGTGTCTCCCCCCCCTTGAGTGGGGGCGACTCTCGGTAGGCCGATGAAGAAATCAATGGACAGGAAGGAAACAAACGGACCACAGATCATTCATTTCACGGTGTTACCTCAATCACGTTCCTCATGCCCCGGCCTTACTTCCGACATCAACTCTGACCTCTATCGTGAACTGGAGCACTACGAAAATTGAACACGTTTTCTTGTTTTCCTTCTTTTTCCAATTTAAATTTCTAAATAAATATTCATAGGTTTCACACCGCATAATGAGGGCCCCGGGGCTCCGGGGACCTTGGGGGGCGATGTCCGGCCGCTCCCCAACGGCGGGGGTAGGCGATTGATTTTTTTTTTGTTAATAAGGGGGAAAGGGGGAGGTTTCCTATTTGATTATTTTAATGAACCCGTAATCTTCGAATTAACTCTCCCGAGTTAAAATTGTTCCCATAGTTGGGAGTCCACGGGGCCCATAACGCATGCGCGATTCAATTATTCGACCCCGAGCGACCTTAGCAGACGTAAACTCGTAATTTCGGTGTAATTTCCGATCGAAATTGCATGTTCCAAATGTAATGGCCTGGTATTTTTGAACCCTGCTTCGGAATCATTATTCTCCGTTTGTTTTTCTCTGTTTTCTCGTGTGTTCGTTCCCCCGCCGTTCAAATGGCGCGTTCGAATTCGTCGCCGAGGAAAAGACTCGGGTCAAGACGGACGGTTGTCCTTAAAACCCCGCGACCTTGCGGGACAAACGGGTTAATTGAAAGGAAAGAAAGAAAAAGACGTAATCTTATCATCTGGACTGATCAAGACGAGGATAAGAATGGGAACTGAAATGAGAATTCCCGCGATTCCGCCCGTTGTTTGTACGAAAAGAAAGACAAAATGGAGCAGAGAGACGGTGGAATTGGCGACAAAACAATTGGGGGAAAATTAAGGCACATGAAACTGAGACAGGAAAGAAGAAAACCCGCAGATATCTTTGGAGAAGATGAGCACGCATGAAATTGCAGGAGAGAAGACAGCAGATGCGAAAAGATGAGACTTTTGGTTCAGTCATACAATCGCACAGTCGAATTCGGCGGAGAAAAACGAGATTCTGGGAAATTAGGCGGAAAAGTCCGGGTTTTGAAAGAGAAAAATGAATAAGTAAATAAATAAGGCAAAGAAAGGTAAATAAATAAATAAATAAACGGCTTGAAAGCAGTCAAATTCTCGCTCTGACAGGGAGCCAGGGGCTAATCTGTTAATCCCCGGCCCTGCGACTGACACCGCATTTAAAATTACAACTCGGGACCCGGCTCTAATGTTTAACTCGGCCATTCCCCAAATCAATGGCGGGAAGTAATTAATTGTGATGCTGCATGATGTCTTTTTTAACCGGGGAGCCTAGGAACCCCGCAACCGGGATCCCGTCCTCCCGGTTGACATATGACGGGAACGCGGCCTCATCCGTCACCCCCCGGGGGTTCGCGATCCCCCCCTCGCTCCCCTCCCCCTCCCCCGCCCCGTTCCCATTATCTTGATTAAGAGTCCTCCGCGTTGAATGGAGGCTGTGCTCCACGAGACAGGGACGCCGTTTGCGTGCGTGGCCTCGCGGGAGAGGGCGGGGGTTCAGAGGGTCAGGAAGTGTTCAGGTGTGAAGTCGCATTGGAGCGTTTCCCCCGGGCGGAAGAAAGGCGGAATGATTTACGTAGTGAGTTTGTGTGTTCGCCAAGGGGAGAGAAATCCCCGATATCATCTGTGTACTTTTCCAATAACCCCTCTGCTTTCCCTTAGAAAGTTGCATTCTGACGTTTGAGAACTTCCCCTTATACTTTTTATACTTATTAAGGACGTCATTTCCACTGCAGTTGAAAGCAGACTGATTATGCACTGGGAGGTATTTAGATCACTCCTGATAGATTGAAGAAGGAGGACAGGTACAAAATAGATCACAGGGAAAGAAAGAAGAACATAGTAGAGGGAGGAATACTAAAAGGAAACAAGAAGGAAACAGAGAGAAAAAACAGTAGAAGAATGAGGGAATACTGGTTAAAGAGGAAGGCAGGAACAAACTGAGACCACCACAGACCACATAAAATGGAGCACTGAGAGAAAAGAATGAAGAAATATTAGGAAAAAAAGAAACCGTACACAAAATAAACCGCAGAAAGTGCAAAAAAGAAAACGCACAAGAAAGGAGCACAGAAAGAAAAGAAGAAGAAAGCACAAAATGAACCACAGAGAGAAAAGAAGAAAAGGCAGAGAATATAGAAAAGGAACTGACGAAATACACGAGGTCCAAGATGGGACAATACAAAACAAATACAAAAATAAATAATAAGTCATTTAACGCGAATACTTTGTAATGACTCCGTAACATCACAATTACAAAACATTCATCACAAAACCGAATTGCTTTTCGCAGTGCTAACTTTTAGACGTAAAATCACAAACATTGTATTGTCAAAACATTTTCTCAAGCAATACAATCGGTTGCCGCAGCCGGGTTCCCAAAAACTCTTTATCAGTTTTTCCTCTCGAATTATGTCATCACCTAAAAATTGGTTCGTATCGCCATTTCGTAAATTTTTTAATCCGAAATTATACGTTTTAATAAAAGTAAAGCCTTTAAGAACTGACAAAGTAAAATTCTAAATTTACAAAGAGGATCGAAGACGGGAATGTTGAAAAGAGCTCATCACACTGGAGATGATATCGTTTAATTGAATCAGTTGCGATGAGATTAGAAAATTGAAATGCGTAATTATACAATATTTTGTGTTTAGAGTTTACGTTTCGCTTCACCGGGAATTTTCGTAAGAGTTCCACAATTTGCTTTTTATTAATGACGATATTTTACATAACACCAACTTAAACGCCGTATATTATCGGGGAGCCATTTGTGATTGCACACATTTCTTCGGGTCGTTTCGTCAAGTTTAACCCATTGAGTGCCCTACTATGAGATATCTCGCAGTGGAATTATTGATATAAAAATTTGATACAGAAATTTCACCACAGGAATTTTATACAGAACTATCAGTACAGGAGTGTTACACAGAAATTTCAGCACAGGAATTTGATACAGGAATTTCACCACAGAAATATCGGCACAGGACATTAATACAGAAATATCAGTACAGGAATTTGATACAGGAATTTAATACAGAAATATCAGCACAAGAGTTTTATACAGAAATATTAGTGCAGGAGTTTTATACAGAACTTTCACCACAGGAATTTGATACAGAAATTTCAGCACAAGAGTCTTATACAGAACTATCAGCACAGGAGTTTTATACAGAAATATCAGCACAGGAATTTGATACAGAAATATCAGCACAGAGAGCTTTATACAGAAATATCAGTACAGGAGTTTGATACAGAAATTTCACCAGCAGTAGGAGTTTGATACCGAAATTTCACCACAGGAGTTTTATACAGGAATATCAGGACAGGAGTTTGATACAGAACTTTCAGCACAGGAATTTGATACAGGAATTTAATACAGAAATATCAGCACAGGAATTTTGTACAGAAATTACAGCACAGGAGTTTTATACCGACATTTCAGCACAGGAAATTTATACAGGAATATCAGGACAGGAATTTGATACAGAAATATACAGCACAGGAATTTTATACAGAAATATCAGTACAGGAGTTTTATACCGAAATTTCAGCACATTGGAATTTGATACAGAAATTGGCAGCGAAGGAGTTGGATACAGGAATTTCAGCGCAGGAATTTTAGTCAGTAGCGCCAGCTGCGAGTTATCTCGTAGTGTTTTTTTTAAATAGAAAATTGCAGTGAAATGCCAATACAATATTGTATCAGTAACTTAATACAATTATATTTTGTAAACTTTCGTGTATTCTTGAAAATAGATGCAACTCGCTCTAAATTTGTCTGGGACTCAATGGGTTAACCATCGATTATTATTTTCCTCTCCCGTGTGTTTATTAGTTTCGCATTCCCTCCCCATTTTGTCGATCCGAAGTGGCGGAGAGTGAAAAGTTAATGTCTCCGGGTGCTTATGGTTCCGTAATTTCACACCTGATTTCGGATTTTACGGGCGGAAATGCATTCGAAGTGGATTTAGCGGTGCCGGATTTGAAGAGAAATCCCGTTAATTCGAAACGCAAAAAAATTTCGGCGGAAAAGGCAACGGAATAATTGTTTTACGAAGAAAAACCTGAATTAATCACTCGAGAGACATTTCTATATCAACCGAAACCTGTCTCACAATCAAAATATATTAAAATATTTGGCCGAATCGTGATTCCTCACTTGGCAAAATTAAAATAATTCCTCGACTCCGGAATTCCATTTTGGTCGAAGGCTTAGGATCCCCTGGCTCTTGACCTCCTTCTCCTCAACTCTCTCTCTCTCTCTCTCTTTGGCTCACTCTCTCACATCGCTTCCCCGGACTCAAAGAAGGCCACTCGATGAAACCTGTGACAGTGTTTCGAGTGCACACTTGCGTCCAAACAAAACGTGGACGAATGGAGAAGTGCAAACATGAAAAACACTTAAAGTCAATGGACTATTCAAAGGAAAGAGGGCTGTCAAAGGAGACTGAAAAGAAACTGAGAGGACCTCTTTCGTGTGAGAGCCGATTTCATCGACCCCCCCCCTCATCATCCCCCTCCGAAAACCGTCCCCCAAAGTGTCTCCGTGGCTTTGTAATCTCTTACAAATTGTAATTTGTAATCTTCTCTTTTTACACTTTTCTTCGCGCAATTGTTAAGGTTTTGCTCTCGTTTTTTTCGATGCGATGGGACGAACCGAAAACTCGAAAGGACCTGAAAATTCAGGTGAAATCGTGAAATCTTTCCCATGCCAGTGTTTGACATCTCGTCGAATTTGAATGAGCAAACAGCCGAGAGAAGGTAGGAGATGGGCCCCGGGGGGAGATGCTGAAATTTCCCATCGATTGGGGGGGGGCCCCGGGGGCGGTCGGCGCGCACACACACTCCCCCCTCCCCTCTCGCCGGGGGGGGGTTCCCTATTTGCGATACCGATCTCCGATCCCACATCTAACAAGTCGCTGCTCGAAACTATCTTCATTCGAAAACAAAAACACTTTGTGAGTTCTTTTGCTGATCATCCTTTTAATGTGAGCGCCGTATTTTATTTGCATGAAAACAGCCATTATTACGGCGCGTCTGATCGAAATCGGGTCCCCCCCCCCCCCGCGCGCGCGTCTCTCACAGAACAAACTGGATCGTTCCCGTCTTCTTTTGTAGAAAACCGAATCGGGGCCCGGGGCGGTGAAGATGGACACATTCATCCCGCTGACGATGTGGATTTTCTTGTTGAGAAATTTCGCTTCGATATGCCATCTCTGACCGCTCGGATCTACTTTTTTTCGTTATTTTCGGGGATTAAGAAATTATTTAATATTAATCAAGTCGATATTGGGAGAGAGAGAGTGAGAGAGAGAAAAAAAAACTCGCGTGCAGGTCTTCGAAGTCAGGTTCTTTTCCACTCGAAGAGAGGGATGCCGCATTCTTTGAGGATTCATCCCCCCCGATCGGTGCTTTCTACCCTCCAGTCACCGCCTTCCCGGATTATCGACTCGGTAAATCATCCGAGAAAGCCTAATTAGAGCGAAAAACCTTTCGCTTTCCTCCTAATTTCTGTTCCAATTTTATCCGAAACCGATCATCACTTCAACCCCCCCGCGCCTCCCCCCCCCCAATTGGAGAAAAAATTGCTCGGTTAATGAGCCCGAACTCGAATAGAATTGAGATCTTTGTTTAGCTTATGGGGGTTTCAAAGTTTTTTTTATGCTATTATGAATTTAATAAATAATAGGGCAACAAAACAATCCGACTAACTGGAGTTTTTTTGTGCTGATATTAAAAAAAAATTGATAATTTATTAAATTTTTTACGAATTCATTATCAAAACAAAGAAATGTTTTGATGCATAGTAATATGGCGGAAGTACTGTTATTGTTTTTCATGCGAAGTTCATAAAAATACATTCCTAAATACAATATTATAGTAGTTATAATAATAAATTTATCGCCTTTCGGGACTGAAATTATAAAATATACAACATATATAATGGTGCATTTTTTCTTGAATATTCTTATTCTTATACTTAGTCTTCTGGTTTTTTTTCTTTTTCTTCATCGTTATCTTTTGCTTTTCCTTCTTATTCTGCTTCTTACTGCCATTTCTACTTTTTCGTCTTCCTCTTCTGCTTCTTTTCCTTCGGCGTTTTCTATTTTTTCAACTTTTTTTAAACGTAAATGATATAATAACAATGTCTAGGTAGCGCTAGACTAAAGTAACGCTCAAAAGTTGACAATAGAAAATTTAATAGTTTCTTAGTTAATTATTTTAGGATGTATTATTTAGTTATCAATACTATTAATAATATATTTGTCGCATTAAAATAACAAAATATACGAAACATAACATTCTTCTTAGTCTTCTGCTGTTTCTTTAATACTTATACTTAGTTCTATTATTATATAATTCTAAAGATAAACTCTTTGTATCTTCTTTGAATTAATTAATCTGCTTTTTAAATAATAGTATATTTATGTATAATTCTTAGTCTTCTGCCTTTTCTTTAATGCTCTTAATTAGTTCTATTATTAGCAGGTATAATTACTAGTACAATTTTACTGTTACTTTTGAAGATAAACTCTTTGTTTCTTCTCCGTTATAACTGTTATTTAATTAATTTTATTTTTAATTAATATTATATTAATATTTATAAATGTTATAAAGCATTTTAATGAAATTTCACTTTGTATGTAATTCTTACGGGTGAAAAATATAAAATTTTGTATTGTCAAAATACTTTTGAGCGCAACTGTATGTTGTATATATAACTGTATGCGCAACTGTATATTATATTTATGTTATGCATAATTTACTTGTTGCTTAATGTAGTTGAAGTATAAACTAGAAAGCTGTAATAAATAAATTAAACAGCATATGTAAATGAGGTAAATAAATAAATGAAATATATATACTTAATCAAATGTATGAAAATAATTAATAAATAACGTTTGTTAATAATTAAACGACATATTTAACTAAAAAGTAAGTAAATAAATTATACAGGAAGAGTAATTAAATAAGTAAATTATGTTTAGAATAAATAGCAGAAAACGAAAAGTTAACCAAACCGCATTAAATAGATAAATAATTACAGGCTGGAATATAATTTAAATCAAAGGTATTTTTATTTATTTATTTATGACTCGGCTTTTTCGAGCAATCACTAATTATTAACAAAAAAATAAAATTTCCCTCGTTCGTAGATGAAAAAATAAATGAAAATTTAAATAAAATAAGACATAACATAAATAATGAATACGTATATTCATAAAAATACATAGTTTTTACTTTTTTGATGTATATCTTTTAAGGATTTTTCCAATTTTCTCAGTTCTCGTTTTCCCTCCCAGACTAATTGGATTTATCAAAGGGGTGTAAATGGTTGGCAGCACGTCCGCTTTCCGGAAAATCCGGCCTTATCGGGTCCCAAAGAGCCGGATCCTCCCCCCGCAGCCCCCCGCAGCCCTCCGCCACCATCCCCCCCGGGGGGGGAAACACACTATTTACAGGAATAATTATTGAGCAGCGCCGTGACGCGCAGGCGCGGTGATCACATGTAGATTACTTTGCCTTCTTAGGCCCACCCATCAATTTGTTTAAAAACCGAACGCTAAAAAAATAAGTTATTAGTAAGATTGGTATCCGTGTGAAAATTGAAAGGCAACGAAGAGAGTAACATTTTTAGAGGCAACACCACCCCCCACTCCCACTCACCCACCCATTTTATCATCATCATCATCATCATTATTATTTCAGTATCACAATTCCGATCGCTTTTTAATTCCCCTCTCTCTCTCTCTCTCTCTCTCTCTCTTTCTCTGTTCGGATCTTTATGCGTTTATTTTGCCAGTTAAATTAAAGGAAATGATTTAAGGCATGGCCGTTTATGGCTTATCTCGGAGCGAAAGAATTTTCTCCCTCCCATTAAGGCGAGAAGCGTCTGGGAAAGAATCCATTTCCGCCGGGAAATTCACTCCCCGGGTTGTATTGTCGTCGCAACCCCCGTTGTATTGTCGGCGGGGCGGCGTTCGCTCCCGATGAAAAACCCATAAACCTCGGGCGAAGGGAGATAATTTCCGGGACAAAAATTTATTTATACGGACGCCATCCCGAGCACCTCGACCACTAATTTCTCACTTATTTATTGATGTTTATTCTGTTGAAATCGTTGGCCGAACACAAAGGATGCCGCCGAAGTCCCGGGGTGCGCTTAAATTCGGGCACTCAGAGCGATCCAACAATATGCAATTAATGGAGGAACCCAAGGCCGACGGGGCTATTTGTCCGAACTGCAATTTTCTTTCTCCCTTCCCTCTCTCTCTCTCTCTCTTTCTCTTCTCTCTCTCTCTCTCTCTTTCTCCAGACAAAAGTATTTATTGTCGAGGAATTCAATTACCCAGTAATTATGTCAAGGATTTGAAGGCGTGTTGTGGGTTTCTCCGTTCGTTGTCTGCTTTTATACACCCGACAGGGGATGGAAAGACTGAAGCTTTCGGACCAACAACAGACAGAGATCAGAGAAAAATGAAAGGAGGGTGGAAAAAAGGCGAAGATGAATAAGTAAAACATCTCAACTGAATTATTTAAAAATTTTTTTGGCATGTAAAAATATATCTAAGGGTTGTAGCTTTCCTGTAGAAGTGCAGGGAGACAAAAATATTGATGATAGAAGATATTTTCTGTGTATTTATACTTCTCTCCCAGAGAAGTTTCAACTGTGTGTATTTATGAACGTTAGAATCTCCCCCAAAAAAATTCACTTGTGTTTCAAATCATTGCAACCCCTGGAAAAAGTTTCGATTAAATCAGTGATGGCCAACCTTTCAAAATGTGCGGGCCAAAGTTGAGTTTGGTGTAATTTGGCGGGACCACAACGTATGAGAAAATTAAATATGGAGTTTTATAATTAGTTTTTACTCTCTTCTCATTTTCTCGTTTTCTCTTTTTCCATTTTTCTCTTTTTATCATTTTCTAATTTTATCATGTGCACCTTTTCCCCTTTTCTCATTTTCTCATTTTCTCTTTTTTCCCTTTTTTCTCTTTTTCTCTTTTTCTCTTTTTCTCTTTTTCTCATTTTCTCCTATTCTTTTTCTCCTGTTCTCTTTTCCCCTTTTCTCATTTTCTCATTTTCTTCTTTTCTAATGTTCTTCTTCTTTTCTCATTTTCTCATTTTTCCCTTTTCTCTTTTTCTCAATTTCTTCTTTTCTCTATGTTCTTGCTCTCAAGGCTATTGCCTTTATCTCTTTTTTCCAGCTTTACCCTTTTTTCAACATGTTTATGCAAGCAGTCCTTTTGACTTCTATGACAGAATCTAAAAAAGAAGGGAAACCCAAAGTGTTTAATGGAATTCGAATGGATTCGAAAGCGTTCTTGTAAATTTAAAATTTTGCCGAAAGGTAAGAAAGAATTACAAATTGAAGTTATTCTCCCATTGAAAGTTATTCTAATATTAGAATAACCCTTTATTTAAAAATTAAAATGGACTAAAATCACCAAATACGCATGTGAATATAGGAATAAAAGAGCGGGCCACATGCAACACCTTCACGGGCCGTAGGTTGGCCATCACTGGATTAAATATATTTGTAAACATTAGCTTCTCCCAGGAAAGTTTCATTCACTTAAATTTATAAACATCAAAACAATCCCTATTCGTGATATTTATAAACCTTAGTAACCTTCCAAAAATATCAATCCCTTATTTATATTATACATTAGAATTTCTCAGAAAGGTTTCAACCTCTTCTATTTTATAATCAGTAAAAACCTCACAGCAAATTTTCAACCTCTTCTGTTTTATAATCATTAAAAGCTCACAGTAAAGTTTCAACCTCTTCTATTTTATAATCACTAAAATCGCACAGGGAGGTTTCAATCTCTTTTATATTTTTAAACATTAAACTCTCCCGGAACTCTCACTACACTTGTAGACGTTTGTAATCTCGCCTGGGTGGTGTAAACACTCGTGTGAAATTTGGCGGGCATCGTTTGGGGTGAAAAACGAGTGGGAAAAGGTGCGGACGGACGGAGAGTCCGTAAGCTAAGCAAAGCCCCGCGTAAATAAAGAAAAGCATCGCCATCTGTCATCGATGCATCGGATCAAAAAGTAAATTAAAAGGGGAACGGCGATCCTCATCTCGAAAGGTACGGGCCAAAAGCAGAATGCGGGGCGGGCCCGTCCGGGGCCGTCCCCGGGACCTCATTCGACTCGAATTGATGATCCCGAGTTCAAATTAGTGGGAACCGCAGTCGGGGCGGCCATTATCACCAAGATGGATGACCGAGACCCGGGTTCGCAACTTTTCCCTTCGCCCCGATAAAATTTTTTCCTTTCTTTTCACCAATGGGCTTTCTCGGAATACGGAATGTCGGATTAGCCGTTAAAATATTGGGGGCGTTGCCGCCTCGAAGTGGAAATGCCGGACCCGATAACATCTGATAAACAAACAAGAGCGAATCATCGGCCGTTGGTATTCGGCCCCGCTCTCGCAGGCTTCGCCCTGCCCCTCTCCACCCCTCGAGAGCAACCCCCGGGGCGTCGCCGGCAGCCATCGCCCGTCCTTGGACCGAAGACGAGCAACCACTTTTGGTTTATGGGTGAGAGGTCGAACAACCAGTAATTAAGGGGCCTTTATTTATGGAAGGATCCAACACCCGTACGTAACCCCCGAATAAATTACCGGTTCTGCCCTCTCGGGGTTTTTTATTTAACGTTGCAGGCGGGGATTTGTAATCGGGGGTGGGTTTGCGTGTGAACCGCTTCCCTCCCGTGAAGGTCGGTTCAGTCGTGGCAGCAGACGTCCCGGAAATCTCTCCAATCCTCTGACGAGTTTAATTTGCATGATGAGAGAGTGAGTCATAAAACGTACGCGGCAATTACAGCCGGGTTTTTTTTTTGTTGTCGTCTAATGAAGGTAATGATTGTATTTTTTGAAAGCATTCCGAGCCGCCCACGAAGGACGGACGGACAATCGCCCTCTCCGCGTTTGTTGACAAAAAGAGCCCTCGACATCTGATTACCGGCCAATAAAAATCAATAAAACAAGTCAATCACGCGGGGCCCTGACGGAAACACAAGCGGGCACCGGGGCCGGGCCCCCGCACAAAGGAAAGGAAAGGGTCCCGCGGGGGAGGCCTCCCGTGGCGCCCCTTTTTCCCCGTGAAAAGCCCCTCCGAATCGTTTCACCGACTCAATGGCATTCTCCGCCCGGAATAGTCATTAGTCATTCGGCTATCTATTACCATTATTCTATTGATACAAATTGATTTTTTTTTTATTTCGGATCGAGGCTGCATATGTTCTTAATTACAGATCACAGAGATTAAACGCAGAGGAAAAGGAAAAAAAAAACTGTCCAAGAAGTTATAATTCACATTCGGGATTAATTTCTTGGAAATACGACCGCGGAGAAATCAATTAGCGACATAAATGATTCTCCCGCACGCGTTCGCTTTGGCGGAGCGCGGTCAAACGGGCGCCGCCCCCGGAGGGATGAAGGGGCGGAAGGGGTGCGCGGACGACCGCCAGCGACACCTCCTCGACTGGCAACCGTCCACGTCCTCGCTCGGCCAATTAAAAATAATTCGTGAGGGTCGACAACAGGTGGAACGTGGCCACGCTGCCAGCCGCATAAAACCGAATTTATGGCTGATTTGTTGGCGACAAAGTGTTTTTTGTCATGTGAAATGGGCGGTTAATCGGCGGGGTGGGGGGTGGGTGAGGGGAGGGGGGGGGAGGGTTATCGGCCCCCCTCATCTCATTAGGAGAGTAATGGAGAGACAGCCGATGAGAGTGTATGGCCTTTTGAATGGCCGATAACCCAATTTGTTATTTGTTTAATGGGGCCGTAACTATTTAGTGAAATGGGATCGCATGAGTTCCTTTGAGGGACCGTTCATGGATGCGTAGCTCGGAGCGTCGTCTGGGAAATGGTTACGTCTTTTGTTGTTTCCTTTGAATCGGCCACTCGTTCCTCCTTTAATGGATTCGTATGTTGAGGTGTTTCTGTCCGTTACTGTTGCTGCCGTGTCCATTGTCGCTCGAAAATTAGTTAATCTTTCCTTTGAATCTCTGTAGTGATTTTTGTCCTGTTCTTTCTTTTCCTTTGACGCTCAGACCGTCTTCGAATGGCTAATCTTCTGTTGTTTCCTTTGAATCGTATTTTTTCCTTTTTTAATTTCGTTTATTGCTGTTGCAGTTTCTGTCTTTTCCATTGACGCTCAGACCGTCTTCTAATCGCTAAGCTTCTGTTATTTCTTTTGAATCGCCTTTTTTCCTTTTAATTTCCTTCATCGCGGTCGCAGTTTCTGTCTTTTCCATTGACACTCAGGTGGCACACTCCATTGACAGCGTCTTCTAATCTTCTGTTGTTTCCTTTGAATCGCCTTTTTTCTGTTTAAATTCGTTCATTGGTGTAGCAGTCTCTCTTTTCCTTTGACGCTCAGAGCGTCTTCTAATCGCTAATTCTGTTGTTTCCTTTGAATCCTGTTTTTTTATTTTTTTAATTTTGTTCATTGCTTTTGCAGTTTCTGTCTTTTCCATTGACGTTCAGAGTGTCTGCTAATCGCTAATCTTCTGTTGTTTCCTTTGAATCGCCTTCTTTCCTTTTAAATTCGTTGATTGCTCTTTTCCATTGGGGCCCAGAGCGCTTTTCTGAATTGTTAGTTAATTTTTCCTTTGAATTCCCAACTTTTCCTTTTAAAATCGTCCCCTGCTTGTGCTCTTCAGTGCTTTCTTCTCCAATGATGCGTAGGGTCATAAATATTTGTCCTTTCCTTTGAATCACTCAGTGTTTTTCTTTGCACCTTTTCATCGACTGTGAGTGTTTTCTTGTTGTATCCTTGAATCTCTTTCTCATTTCCTTTTAGAATCGACTGTTGCCATCGCAGCCGTCTGCTGCCTTTTCCATTGACGTCTAAAGCCGTTGCAAAAGGCCATCTTTGTCTTTTCCTTTGATTTATGTTACTCTTTTTCTTTTAGAATCGTCCTTTATTTTCGAAATTTCTCCTATACACAACTGTTGCCTTTTCCATTGACGCTCATACGTTCCACTCTTTTGCCTTTTCGGTTCGAATCCATTCCACGTCGTAGTTTCTCAGTTTTACATTTCGACGTCTAGAACCATTGCTAATCTTCGAACGAATCCTTAGATTCGTTCATTACTCGTCTTAGTTTCTAGAGTCGTTCCATTGACGCTCGAAATTGCTCCTGTTCACAACATAATCCGTGGTAATCTTTTGTCTTTTCCTTTGAATCTTTCCACTCTTTTCCTTTGAGATTCGTCCATTGCCGTCTGATTTTCAATGATTTTGCCTTTACCGATATTGTCTAAAAACTTTAATTTTGTATCTTTCCTTTGAGTTCTCCGAATCTTTTCCTTTTAGAATCGTTTAGAGCGGTTTCTGTCTTTCTGTCTTCTACATTGTCACTCAGAGTTCCAGTCTTTTGATGTTTCCTTTGCATTCCCCCACTCTTTTCCTTTCAGGACTTGTCCACTCTCCCGAAGAATCCTCCTCTGCTCTCCTCTCTGCAGAAGGTTGTGCTCAGAGAAGGAGAGGAGTGTTCCAACGATGCCGGCCGGTATCGACCTCCGATCTAAAAACTCCTCCTCCATAAATAATAATTTTATTTTTATTATTATATTTTGGTTGCCTTCCCAGCCATTATCTCCCATCTGAGGCATTTCGTCATCTCCACAAACAGGTTCTCATTATTGGTTTTGGGGGTTGGGTCCTTTCCGGGGGTTGGAGGGGGGGAGGGCGAGGGGCGCTCGCCCCGGCCCGGGGCCCGGTCGCAGGTGGGCCGCCCGGCGAAGGACTTAACCGATTATTTTGACAGGGACCTGACTCATTAGGGCCCCTGTGACGGGTGGGCAACCTCCGGGGAGGTGACACCGAAACCGGTCGATCCTTATCTCGGTTTTTGCGTTTGTCATGTCGCCTCTTTTTATCTGTCAATTTTTCAATTTCGGGGACCCGGACACAAACGACTCGAAATTTACGCCTTTTTTTCGTAGGTAACATTTCGGATTAATGATGTCTTAATCTGGTTTAAGTACCGGAATTTGTTTCTCGGAATTTCACGGAGTTGGACGATCGTCGAAATTCAAGTAGTCGGGTCTTAAGGGATTTTGATAGGTTTAAGCTTCTTTTTTGCGTCTCTCTCTCTCTCTCTCTCTCTCTCTCTCTCTGTTCTCTCGGCATCGCTTTCGTTATCTCTCCGACTCTTCTCGAGTCTTTAGTGTGACATGATATCGTTGACGTCTTCTCTAATCTTCAAACCGTCAATTCGTCCTCTTTATTTTTCCTCGTGCAAAAATCCTTCTTTGATTTCTCTATTTGTTGCTTTTATTTTTTTCTTCTTCCGTTCAGACTCGGGGATTTTCTTCGGTTGGATTTGGTGGAGAATCGCGTATACATTCACAATCGGATGTATAGAGTTTTGCACAAATTCATTGGGTGATCTCATTCTTAAAAGCCGCGACCCTGAGGTGACAGTTTTTTTTCTTTTTTACTATTATATATTTTATATTTATTGTATTATATTTGTGGATCAGTTTTTCTTATTTTGTGGCTTCTTTGGTTTCTATTCTTGTCATACTTTCCTGTTTCTTTAATTACTTTTCTTCGTCCTCTTTTTCCTTCTTTCGTCTTTTCTTTCTTTTCTTCGTCTTTACTTCTCTTCATCGTCTTCTCTCTTCCTTTCTTCGTCTTTTCTCTCTTCTTTTCTCCGTCTTTTCTCTCTTTTCTTCGTCTTTTCTTTCATTTCTTCCGTCTTTTCTTTCTTTTCTTCGTCTTTTCTTTCTTTTCTTCGTCTTTTCTCTCTTCTTTTCTTCGTCTTTTCTTTCATTTCTTCCGTCTTTTCTTTCTTTTCTTCGTCTTTTCTTTCTTTTCTTCGTCTTAAACTTTCTTCTTTTTTGCTTCTTTTCTTCATCTTTTCTTTCTTCTTTTCGTCGTCTTTTCTTTCTTTTTTTCTAAACCCCAAAAGCATAGATGAGTACCTTTGACTCAAAATCTTTGTTCGGATTCTTTCGGTCTGAGATTTATTACCGATAAAGCGGACCTTTTAACTTCTGATCTAAATTCTAAAACATCTAAAGAAGCTAACACTAACCGTAACCATAAAGTCTAAAAAATATGGGAAACCTTTCTCTGCCGTTGGGATTCGAACCCCGTCCTTTCTGACTCCCAAATCCGTATCCTTTCACACTCAGCCACATGACTGATTTCGAGCACGAAGACTTCCGAATAATTCCGAGTTTAACCGAACTTCCGTACGGACGGACGTACGGACATAGCCTGTGTGATTTTATATTTAAAGGGGATTGTTTTTCCATTATATACCAACACTAATACTGTTATTTATCTCCCCTTTCAGAGCGCAGACACCAACGAGAAGATAAAGAAGCTGGAAGCGATGAAAACCCTCTCCGGCATCCCCCCGACGACCACCCCCGGACACACGGGCTACCTCACCTTCGCCACCTTCCCCCCCGAGTGGGCGAGGGCGGACAAGGACCCCCCGGACGCCTCCACGTCGTAACGGTGAGTCCCCTTCCCGTTGTTGTCGCCCCCCGCCAAAGGTTAAGGACACTTTTACACATTTGTGAAATTTTCCGGGAGTCGTGACACTCAGGCGTGACTCCGCCACACGAGCGATGCCTCAATTTCACGATCGCCTCCGTTTTTAAGGTCGGCGGATGAACCCGAAATGTGTCACCCCTTAGCGTACTTTCATGTCTTCCATCGGTGATTCAAAGGAATTCAAAGGATATACACTTATACTGAATTTATAACTAATTTTATTTATTTTTTACATTTCAACAAAATGTCTCAAACTTCAGTCAAAGTTTCAAAGAATTCTCCGTTATTGCACTGAATTTATACATTTTATATTTATTTATATATATATACACATGGATGAAGGGGGCGAACTTAAATACTAAAAGTATAAAAAGTAATAATTTAACTATACAAAGATCACAGTTGATGACTGACAATATGCCATACCGAGTGCTCTGACGACCATCAGAGGTTACCGCTCCTCTCTCGCAGACTCTCTGTAAAGAAAACACTCGTTGAGGGTTGTTTTTTTTTGTAAAAATGGCGACGGGGTGGGGGGTGGGGGCCGAGGGGGATGCAAACGGATCAGGACACGCGTGTTGTCAAGCGGCAAGTGAGAGAAATTCGTTTGATTTGAATTTTCAAACCTGATTGGACTGTTCGTGACCATTAATTGGGTGGAAGAAAGAGCGTGAAGCGGAAAAATGGATCCACTCGTGAGTCCCCCATTTCCACACAGATTTCACATCAACTTATTTTTTAATTAATTAATCATTAACGCCAAATTATCTCCCTTTTTTATTCGGATGGCGTTGCTTTTTTTCGCGAGAATACCCTCACCCTGCCTACCTTTACGGGGGGAAGACTCCGCCTCGTGCTCGAGTTTCAGCCCCGGGTGCAGAAGTCTCGGGGGCGGCGGGGGCTGCAGTGGGAACAGTCTGTGCTCCGCCGGCCACGTCGACCCCATGCTCTGCTCCTCGTCCGCCAGGGGCACCGCCCGCGGGTGCTGCAGGCTGGGGACGTACTGCTCGGGGGCCCAGTCGAAGGAGAAGGCCGAGTGCGGCGGCTGGTGGGACAGACTCCCGACGGACAGACTCGATGGAGTTCCGGTCGGGGTCGGCGGCGTCGTCGTCACGTAGGGACTGAGATCTTGATGGATGATATCCGGGACTTTCTGGACGGTGGTGTCGCTCCAGGGAGGGCTGGGGTTCCACTGCTCCATGAACTCCGCCGGGTCGACCATTCCGCCCTTGATGAGGACCCGCGGCCGGGCGAAGGAGTGCAGGGGGACGGGGGTCGTCGCCAGCATGAGGGCCCCGCCGTTCCCGTTGGCGTAGACGCCCCCGTTCCTGTCCAGGTCGACGATGACCTCCGCGTTGGGGGACACCCTCGGGGAGGTCTCGCTCTTGACGCTCTCGACCTTGACGGGCTTCCTCTTGTGCGAGTGGTGGTGCATGAGGGGGGGCGACCTGTCCTCGTCGTTGGTTATGTGGTTCTGGTTGTGGTCCTGGTGGTAGTGGTCGGGGCGGTCGTGCATCTCGGAGTGGGAGTGGACGGAGTAGTCGACGGGGGTGGGGTCGGGGTCGAGTCTGCGGTCGTGCCTGTAGGTGGCGTCGTGGGGGAGGATGTAGCCGGGGCTGGCGGTGTGGTTCTCGCTGGGGCTGGGGTGCATCTGGTGGTGCGAGGGGGTGGAGCCGTTGTGGCCGTGGAGGTGCTGGAGGGCGGGGGAGATCTGGTGCTGGAGGTAGGAGTGGTGGGAGGGGTCGAGGTGCTGGTGGCCGATGTGGTGGGGGTAGCTGGCCATGGGCTGGGGGTGCTGCCCGTGGGGGTGGTAGTAGGCGGCGGCCATGCGGGAGGCGGCCGCGGCCTCGTAGGCGAGCCCGTACTGGAGCTTGCTTTGCACCATGTAGTAGTGGTAGAGCCAGCTGTTGGTCAGCATGACGGCGGCCTCTCTATCGCTGAAACGAGGAAGGACTTTATTAAATCGGAGTCAGAAACGCTTCCCAAGCCTTAACTCATTAATTAGGTCGATTCTCGATGAGTTTCTAACGAGTTCTGCATCGGTTCCTGATGGGAAACCGTTAATTGGGGACTCAGGAACTCTTGTTCCCACATACTCCGCCCTCGGTGTCCCTACCTGAGGACCTGATTCGTGCACACAATAACGGGTTGCTGACTGTTCTCCATGTTGTCCTTGACCTGAAGGACGCAGTGAACCCACAGCCAGTCCCCCGACCTCTTCTGCAGCCTCAGAAGCAGAATGCAAGACCTGTCCTGCTCCGATTGGGTAACTGCAACCGGAAACAGTTTTCAGTGAGGGCGGTGCACCGTTTCCCCCCCACTCAGAGAACCGTACTCACTCAATCTGTGCTTGCTCTGTGCTTCCCTCATGCATTCCCAGTGCAGGAGCTGGTACCACGAGGCTCCCTGAAGTTCGGGCCTGGGGAAACCCAGGTGAAACTCCCCGCTGGAACAGAAAAGGATAATGAGCGAGCGGAAACGCGGGCGACTTCCGCCCTCGCGGGACCTTTCCCTAATTAACAGGACTCGCCTGGATCCGGTCCTGGTTTCGTTAACACATAAGTGAGGATTATTAGGATACGTGTTTGGAAAACACTGGCAATTTGCCTCATGAGTTCTCGCCCGGGGGTGGGGGGAGGGGGGAGGGGGTGCGCGCCCGGACACAACGGATTTGTTTTTATTTTTTCGGTTTTGTGATGGTTCGGGGGCGAAGGGGGCGCAGGGGGGCCCATCGCGGTTGTCTTCCTCCGATGTGATGAGAAATAATATGTGAGCGGCCCCTAATTTTCAGCACGTGTTCTTTTGTCTTTTCATTTTCGGGCGGAAATCGCCTTGTCCGGCCGAGACAAAGGCTTGTCATATTGTGCTCCCCCCGTCGGTAAATCACCAATAAATTACCGATTTAGACTCGACAGTCGGTGAGTTTTTCGTCTCGCGGTGTTTTTACAACCACCGCCGCCGTCTTTTTAACCCTCCGACGGTATTGGGGAGGTGAAATTTCACCCGATGATGTCTCATAATGTCTGATTCAACTTTCTCGATCTTTATTTCTGAACTCTGAACAATTTGAGTTTCAGCTTCTTAATTTCACCCCTTATTTCTGATCTGATTTGAGTGTACCCTCTGCGGAAAAATGGCGGTTTTATCGGAGTTAAATTTTCCATTTTTTTTAGTTTCCACGTTTTTGACTTGTTTTTACATATTAGATTTTATCTATTATGATTATTTATCTATTAGTTTTATTATTAGATTATTTAT
>JAQIBA010000288.1:0-17495 GCA_028293925.1 Brueelia nebulosa | reverse complement strand
TCAGCGAGACACAGCTTAATTACTTT
Source organism: Brueelia nebulosa (assembly GCA_028293925.1). Taxonomy (NCBI): domain Eukaryota; kingdom Metazoa; phylum Arthropoda; class Insecta; order Psocodea; family Philopteridae; genus Brueelia; species Brueelia nebulosa. Next base: position 17,469 of record JAQIBA010000288.1, on the reverse strand, counting down.
CCTCGTTTGTCTCGCCCCGTTATGCAACAAACATTCACACACGTATAAAACTCTCATTTACATAATCTTATGTCAAATCTATGAGAGATGATTATGTAATTGGAGTCCCGCCCCCGTCGCCCCCGTCGCCTCCGTTTCCTCCCTTCGCTCGGGCCCCGACGCCCCTGGGCCCTCCCGGGGCCCAGCATCCTGGGCATCCTGGGAAAGACTCCACTCGCAACTCGATTAACACGTCCGCTTTACGAGTCCATATTTCTCGTTAATAAGCGTTTTACGTCAGGAGCAGAAGGGCCCGTCCTGGAAGTGATTCAGGTCCGTTTGGGAATGTCGCGGGAATATGAATGAGTCTGGGAACGGGTAATGGGCCCAACTTTGGCCGCGGAGACCTCTCCTATCTGCCATCACCCTCGCCTATCTGACCGCCATCATAACTGCGCTTACGTGCGTACCCTTTACCATTTCCGTTATCGCGAGATCATCTCCTGCTTTTATTTCTCTATCGAATGGCGTCCCCCGTCATGGGAAGCTTTTCTCCTTCTGTCCTTCGCGTCTTGGGGGAGAAGACATAAGCATATGGTGACTTTCTCTCTTTCTCTTCTCTCACCGACACAACCCCATCCGTTATTTTTCTTTCTGGAGTTATAAGGAATAATGTTATTTATATTTTTATTAATATAATTGTTTATATTTTCGACTTTCGGTTTTAATGTTGTAATGTATACATTTTCCTTTTGTAATTTAGTATAATAAAATTAGAAGAAATCCTCTCCTTTTTTCTACCTCTTATTCGAGTTCTTTTTCTTTTTCTTCTTTAACTTTTTCTTCCTTATCGTCTTCTTCTTTTGCTTCTTATTCGTCGATTATTTTGCGACTTCTGTATTTTATTTGGTTTCTTTTATTCCTTTCTTTTCTTCTTCAATTTCTTCTTCTTAATATTTGGCGACTTTTTTCTTTTTTATTCCTCTTTCTTCCTTTTCCTTTGAGTCTTCCTTTTTTCTTCCTTTGGCGTAATCTTCCCTTTCTTCTTCCTTTAAGTTTTTTCTTCCTTGATGTATTCAAAGTGTTTTTTTTTAAAATTCTTATTATTTATCTTATCTTTTTTCTTTGGCGTCTTTTTCTTCCTTATAGGCTTCTTCTTTTCCTTCTTATTCTTCGTATTTTGCGACTTCTGTTTTTTCTTCTTTTATTCCTTTCTTTTCTTCTCCAATTTCTTTTTTAATTCCTCTTTCTTCCTCTTCTTCTTCGTGTTTGACTCTTCCTTTTTTCTTTAACTTCTTCTTTTGGCGTAATCTTCCCTTTCTTCTTCCTTTAAGTTTTTTCTTCTTTGACGTCTGCTTCTTTTCTTTTTCGTCCTTTCCGTCTTTTCCCCTTTTATCTTTCACTTCTTCTTTAACTTCTTTTTCTCGTACAAGTCCGAATCTTCTCTCAAATCGACCTCATATTTCCCTCCTCCTACTCTTTTTCAATCAAATCGTCCACCCCCGGCATCTCTTTCCATTAATTCATTCACCGATTTCAACAGTTAACCTCCTCTCCCCCTCCCCCTCCCCCTCTCCCCCCACTGCGTTCCGCTCCCGGCTTCGGTGTGCGGAATGAGAAATGCCGAGCAGGTGCCCGCGGTGTTAACACTCAGGTACGACACCTTCTGCGCGGGCGAACACGGCCCGGGACAGAATTTCCCAGGTATGAAATTAATTTGGCCGGCCCCCCCGCCCCCCCCTCCCGCCCCCACCAATCACTCGAGAATATGTAAATGCGGACGAGTTCCGAGATGTAACCAGCATGGGGCCTTCACTCCGCTAATTATCTGATACGCAACCATCAACCTTCTTATAAATTCTAATTAGCGCTTGGCCGTGCCCCGGCCGGGGCTGCGCCCCCCGGGACACGGGGCGGGGGCGAGGGGGGGGCGAGGGCGAGATCCGTCGCAGAAGACGCGAGATCGTCGTCCAAATAAAAATGGTGATTTCAATGGGGGGAGATGCATTGGAGAGATAACTCTGTTGAAAAGGGAATGGTATCAAAGGCGAGAATATTGACAGGAACGAAAACAGATATTTTAAGTGTTTATCGGGCGGGGAGCCTTGAACCCGATTTCTTCAGATGTTTGGCTTCGGACGCGTCAGAATTTGTTTTCTCGGTGGGATAGATAGACAAAGAGAGAGAGAGGTTGCTATGTCCGGTAATTCTTCTCTCTCTCTCTCTCAAATCAAAGGGCATTTTTGAAATTCCAAAGTGCGACACTCAACTCAGAGATCGATGAGGAGATCGTTTCAATAATAATACAATATTTAATAGTAATTTAAAAAAGGTTTGTCGACCTTTCGCCTCATAAAAGCGAAAAAAATAAAGATTCACAAACATAAATACACTTATGCGTCTTCTATTCCTGCGGACGCCATTTTTAGTTATGCGGGAACTGTTTTTGTACACAATTACATAATGTTATGCCCAAATTCTTTTTGTTTTCTTCTTATTTTTTCTTCAGACATTATATTTTCATTATGTCACTGTTTCTACTTTTCGCTCTTCTGTTTTTCCTTTTCTCTTTCGCTCTTCAGTCCATACTTTCTCTGTTTCATCTTCGCTTTTTCTTTCTTTTTCTTCTTTCAGTATATTTTTCTTTCAGTATATTTTTCTTTCAGTATATTTTTATTCTTTCAGTATATTTTTATTCTTTCACTATTTCTACTTTTCGCTCTTCTGTTTTTCCTTTTCTATTTCGTTTTTATGTTTTTCCTTTTCTCTTTCGTTCTTCTGTTTTTACTTTTCTATTTCGCTCTTCAGTCCATACTTTCTCTGTTTCATCTTAGCTTTTTCTTTCTTTTTCTTCTTTCAGTATATTTTTATTCTTTCAGTATATTTTCATTCTTTCACTATGTTCTCTCTTTTCCTTTTCGGTTTTTCTTTGAAATTCGATTCTTTTAATTTCCCTCTCAGAATATCACGCCTTTCTGCATTAATTATAGCTCTGAACAATTTCTGAACAAATTTTGAACAATTTTTGAACTCTGAACAAGTTTTGAAGAAATTACATTTAAAAAAGCATAAATAAATTAATTTCTTTTTTATGTTGTTTTTTTTATACTGAGTAATTTCAGTGTTATCGTAATTTTTTATTAATATCATATTATATATTATTAGGAATCAACAGAAAAGAATACAGATTCTGTCGGTCAAATGCGAGTGAAGGAAAGGCAAAAGCGAGGGGATGCGGAGGGCAAAAGGTCAAACACATTCCGCTCCAGTTTAATATTTAAATCATAAACGAAGTCGAGAATAAAAATATTTGATATGTTGGCGTTCTGACTCGGAGCGACGGGCTTTTTGTGAGCGAGAGAAAGCGCCGATAGGCCGCGGAGAAAGCGAAAGGGGCGTGGCCTCGGCGACGTTTCCTGGGAAACGCAGCCTGGAATCCGGGAAGCCAATTAAAACGCCGAACTCCGCCCACCGACGGCGACAGTCTCTCCTCTGCTTAACTTCCGCGGGGGGTGAATTCCCCCGGCGATTAACCGCGTCCGGACCGGAAGGGTTGACCCGGAGCGGAGGAACGAGCGGACGGCCATTGACTGTCAGGTGACTTATGATTTATACGATAATAATAATGATAACCTTGGCGAGGATTTGGATATTTGCATACGCATCGGAGCGTGAGAAATAGAATGAGATCAGGTTAAATTGATTTACATTAATTTCAGGTACGTTACCGGAGGAATATAATAACCGACTCCGAGTAAATTACAACGACCGACCGGGACTATCATTACCATTATCAATTGTGGCCGTGATTACCATCTCGGCCGTGGTAACCCGAGCCCGGGACCATGGGACCGTCCCTTGCTGGCCGTCCGCGAGGGCGAGTGGCCGGCCGGGCCACAGTGCGAGCCGGAGTGGTCGGTCGGGAGTCGAGGCCTGATTAGTGAGAGGTTTAAAAGGGGGCGTGGCCGGGCTAATGAGTGAACCCGCATTGATGATTCATTATCGGAGTCGATTATTTAAATTATTGATTGACATATAAAGTATGGAGAGATCGGCGTTGAGATTTTCCCTCTCTTTCTCCTCTTTTGGCGGGCTTTTCTCTTTTCCCGGTAATGTTTCCTCCCCGATTTGTGCAGAGGGGAGTACTCTTCTGGGAGAACACGAGGAGAATCATCTTCCGTTGTGTTTTAATCTCACAACAAGGAAAATGAAACGTCCCTACATTCGAAATAACCACTTGTATGAAATGTTAACGGCCATTGGGAGAGAATAGAAAATCGGGGGAAAGCATAAAAGTAAGAAAAAATGGGACAGCAAAGAAAAAAAACAAAAAACAGACAGGAGTGATAAAAGAAAAGAAGAGAAAATCCATAAAGAAATAAGAAAAACCGGTAAAAATAAACAAACAGAGAAAAATGAGAGAAAAGATAAAAGACAATGATAAGAAAAACTTAAAAAGGCTTAAAAAGGACTGAGGAGAGAAAAAGTAAAAAAGGAAGATGGAAAAAAAACAGAGAGGAGTGATAAAAGAAATGAAGGGAAAACCATAAAGAAATAAGAAAAGCCGATAAAAATGAAGAAACAGGGAAAAAGGAGAGAAGAGAAGAACAGAGAAAAGAAAAAAGAGAAAAGACAGAGATAGGAAAAACGGCTTAAAAAGGAGGGAGGAGAGAAAAAGTAAAAAAGGAAAGAAGGAAAAAAAGAAAAAAACAGATGAAAAGGGAAAACCGAATAAATTAGAAAAAAAGACAAAGGAAAAAATGAAAAAACGTGGAAAAAAGAGGAAAGAAAAAAGCAAAGTTAAGGAAAAAAAGAAAACAGAAAGAATGACAGTACCTGGAAGAAAGGCAAAAAGAAAAAAGGTAAAGAGAAAAACAGAAAAAGAAAGAAAAAAATTAAAAATAAGGAAAGAAAGAGAAAAAAGGATAGAAAGAAGAGAAAATGTATGGATAATATAAAAAAGGGAAAAAGATCAATTTCACGAAAATGCGGACATTATGTAACAATCATTGCATTAGAATTACAATAATTTCAACGTATGTGGACTACTTCTGATCTGAAAATACAGATCCGAGTCGAGATGTGAAAGTACAGTAACATTGATGGAAGTGGCTGGCCCCCAAAACAAGTGGATTTTCACACGGAACCCCCTCAAAGGAATCTCCGACACGTCACACCCTCAGAGGAGGGAACCTCAAAGGAGGAACCTCAAAGGAGGGAACCGTCATAAACGTGGATTTGGTCGCGTCCACCCGAAAGCGATCGTGAACGCCCCTGACGTTCCCCCCGTCTAATATGACTGTAATTAAAGCCTTTTTGCCGCGACGGGGACCACCAGGGACTCGAGAGGAGAAAAGGCGAGAACAACAACATGATTTTGGCTACTTTCTGGCAAGCCACGATGAAAGAGTTGCGGGCCACCAGGGGACTCCGCCCTCCTGTTGGTGGTGGTCCTACGCCCCCCCGCCTTTGAAAACCTGCTGACGTGTTAATCACAGGTACAGCCTCACGCTGCATCGGAATTTCCCTTTGGCCGCCTCTTGACGGATTTTGACGTTTCCCATATTCCGTGTTATTAGCAGCCCCCGGGACACGGGGGGATGAAATGGGGCGCTGGGGCTCCCCTTCCGAGGATAATTTCCGAATTTAGAGAGAAGAGAATGTTGAAGGCTGAGCGGAGGAAATTACAGGTTCATTTATCTGCCTCTATCATCACACTTTAAATTTTTGGTTCTGTTATCGCCGTTTGGAAACAAATGGCTCATAAAATTGGAGGTCGGAAGAAGAGAGAGAGAGAGAAAGAGAAAGAGAGAGAGATATGCAACCCTTCACTCGTTCCTTCTTTTTTGCTTCTCGTCTGCATTTGAGCGGAATGTGTTTGAAAAACACTCCCTGACTTTTAACTCCCATTGTAACAGATTGCGAACGACTTTCAACACATTTTCGAACGCTTCGGACGGAATTTATACATCGTAAGTGCTATTATATTCATATATATTATTCTTAATTATCATTATATAAATGAGAATGAGTTGGAAAATACGAAAAGGAAATAAGGACAGAATTAAAGAACAAAGTGTTGAGAGAACAGCTGAGAACAGAATGGAAAGAGGAAAGACAAAAAATAAGAAAAATAACAGTAAAAGAATAACATTAATTCTTTGAATTTTTTATTATTAAGTATATATTATTAATTTAATATATTTTTATGTAGCATTTATATTATTATATTATTTATATGATATATGTTATATTATTTGTATATTAATTATATATTTTTATTACTAATTACATATTAATATCTTTAATTTTTGCCTCCATAAGAGGATAAAAGCAAAATAAAGAGAAGATGAAGAAAAAGAGGAAAATAAGATGAAGAAGAAAAAACGCAAAAGCAAAACAAAATATAGAAAAGAAGAAAACACAAAAGCAAAAGATGAAAAAGAAGAAAAAGAAGCAAAAGAAAACGAATAAGAAAAACAAAAGAAGGAGAAGAAAGCAAAAAAAGAAAATAACTAAAAAGAAGATAAAGCATAATAAGAATAAAAAAGCAAAAAGAAAGTGAAAAAGGAGCAAAAAAAGCGAAAATTACAGAGAAAACAAAAAAAATTGAAAATTTTTTGTTCAAAATTTCTTATTTTTCATTTTTTATTCAAAACTTCTATCATAATTAAGATATTATTATATTATATTATTATACATTATCGTCAAAAAGGAATGAACGGAGAAAACGAAAAAAATCAAACCTAAAGTAGATTTTAGTATTTTTTTTGTGATTTCTTATTCCCCCATTTCTCTTTTGCTTTGTTTTCTCTTTCTTATTGTATTTCGTATGATTATTCACTACAATATGCATATGTTATATTATATTTTGGCCAATTTCTTCTTCAAGAGATAAGCATAAATGTCGATTATTCTTCCTATACCTTTTTCTCCGAGGGGCAGAAAATGTCTCCTTCCGGAAGACAAACTACCCCCACGTCTGGAGAGAGAAAAGGGGAGGTTCGAGTGCACCCCCAACTATTCACACACTGATTAATTTATAAAACCGAACGGGGCCTTCGGTGGATAACCAAATGTGAGATATTGGACAAGCATTGATTTTAACCCGTCACCGCCTTTTAAGATGGGTGTTTCTATCACGTTTCACTCTGATTATTTTTACTCTTCCCCTCCCTCATCCACTTAATTTTTTTTAATTGTTGACGAGGCGGGGGAGGAGACACAGCCTTCCCCCGGCTTTGTTCCCATCGCGACTGACCTCTCGACACATCCAACAAAGGAATATTTTCCTCAGAGAGTCGCCTAATTTTTATGAGAATATTCAGATTTCTAGAAAATATTTCCTGAATAAATTCACGATAAAGAAGGAATTCGAGCTGGGTTAATGGCGCATTAAAATGTAAAATTATAATCTCATCGTTTGTTTTTCTCTTTCTTTCTCGTGTGGGACGTCGATGAAAGCAGTCGAACGCCCTTTTTTGTTTCCAACCGAAGGGAAGTGCACTTACCATAGAGTGTCCCAAATACTCGGCCGCGTTGTCCGATATGTACAGCAACTTTCCGTTCTGAGTCATCATCATGAGGAAGCCGTTGAGGGCCTGAAAAGAAGAGACGGTTAGCGAGATGAAGGGGGCGGGCCCTGGGGGCCCGGGGGTGCGGAAGGGTCACTTCCAGGGGATCCTCACCCTCGGTGAGTGACGTGTTACAATCTGGCCATCTCTCGCGCCTACTCTCCGCCATTTTATCTACTACATCTCGCTTCCTAATTTAGCCGGCTAATTAACGCTTGGTTTGATTTGTATCTGCCAGTGGTAAATGCTTTGCTATTTATGTCTTCGGCGAGGGAAATGGTTCGGGAACGGACCGGTGCCCACCTTTGACTCGAAGGGAAGGAAGGAAGAGCGGACCGGTTTTCGCCTCTATGATTTCTCTTTCCTTCAAACTGATCACCCCCGGTTCCACCAAAACGTTGAAAGGGGAAATTTAAATTCTACTTCACCTAAAATTTACAATACGCAAAAACACTCATTAAAATATGGGTTGAAATCGATAAACACAAGAGTAAAAACAAGTTCAAACGATTAAAAAAAAATCACAGATAAAAAAACGCTAGATTAGATTAAAATTCATAAAACACAATTAAATAAAAATAACAGTTCATAATTAAACTATTTAAATTTTTTTATGTATTAATTAAAAAATGTAATTATTATGCACCTATACAACTTTTTTATTATATCTTACAAAGAAAAAAAATACCTCAAAACCAGACCAGACAGATGGGAAATATTAAAACGGAATCATAATTTGAGAAAAAAACCTTGAACAAACTGTACCATAAAAGGACGACAATAACCAGAACACACTGTACCACAAAAGGACAAGCAAACACAGAACAAACTGCAGCACAAAAGAAAAAGAAAACCCTTAACAAACTGTACCACAAAAGGACAATAAAACTCAGAATAAACTGTACCACAAAAGGAAAAGAATAACCAGAACAAACTGTACCACAAAAGGACGATAATAATCAGAACAAAGTATACCAGAAAAAGAAGAGAAGATCACAGCATAAAAATGAAAGAGAACGAAGAAAGATAAATAACGACAATTGAAACGAAAATGTCTCAACGATCAGAGACCTAAAATATAAAAAATATAAAACATATAAAACAAAAATACTCCCCATTTCTGTTTTCTCATTTACGAAATTTTGTATTTGTCTGTCTGTTTGTGATTATTTTCTAAATAACTTTTCAACAAAAATAAAAAACCTATTTTCGAATGGGAAACCCTTTTTTCATCACAATACTTTCCCTCATTTCCGGCGCCTAATGGAGTTAGAAAAAAAAAATAAAAGAAAATAACCGCATCCGCCATCTTTATGTGAGTCCCTCGCCATAGAGTATTGCAAATCCACCGCCTTGTGCTCCGAATATCACTTCCGCTCATCCACCCTCCAAACAGGGTTTCATCGAATCTTTCCCGAAAAAGCAATCGAATAAACACAACCCGAGGCCCATCGGAGCCTCCATCTTTGGAAATAAATAGTTATTTAATTGACCGTCTAATATAACGCAATTATTTGTAAATGCAGGTTAAGACCGGCATTTAAAGGATTCCAAAGGCGATTATCAGTGATTATGTTTTTATACGTACGATAATCGTCGACCATATGGGTTCACTTCAGGTACATCCTGCCAGTGGAGGAACCAGGGACCCGGGGAGGGGGAGTGCCCCGGGGGGCCCCTCGTCCCCCCGCTCCCTGGCGAGCAGGCGAGGGGGGCGGCGGGGGTTCGCCCCCTGCGGAAACCGCCTTCGGAGGTTTGGCGGAAAGCGGGTCCGAGGCGAGTCCGGCTACGGCTCTGTTTTGTGGGCGGATCAAAACGTGGATCTAATTCTTTATATGAGGGTGCTGTATGATATCAAAGATGGGCTATGATTAGAAATTTTTTAAATAACAATTCGTTGCCATGGCGATTATGAAGTATCCCAGCCATTTATTTAATGGCTCATGTGTACCTGAAGAGAATGTTCGGTCAGCCTTGAATCATCCGGCTATCGCCTGTCGGGAGGGGAAGGTTCTGTGGGAGACAGCAGTGTGGATCAGTGCTGCCAACCTTTCTCGCATCCAAATAATCTCGCGAAATCGGTCACGAAATTTTAATAATATTTATTTATTGCGTTGAAACTAACACATGAGCGAACCTTTTATTTTTTAATTTTTCTTTAAAGTTTAAAAATTTTGTTAATTTTAAATTTATGTAAATTCCTTACAGTGGGCTTACAGTATTGCTCAAAATTATTTTAACAATACAAAATTGTAGTTTTCCACCCATTTTTACAAAGTAAAATTTCATTGCATTTCATTAAAATGCTCTTCAATAGTTGTCACATTTATACATATAATATTAACTAAAAAGCAAATTAATTAATTAACAGAAGAAACAAAGAGTTATCTCTAGAATTACAGAATAATAATAACTAATAATATAACTAAGTGAGAGTATCAAAGAAAAACGAAAGTGTGTGCAAAATTTGAAAGAAATCGGTCCGAGGGAAACGGTTCAAATTTCGCTTCAAAGTTTTTGATTCTCGGTCTTTGCAAACAGACAGACGCAAAAGGACAGACAGACAGACAGAGAGACACAACAGTACAGACGGACAGGACAGATAGACAAACAGACAGACACAACAGGACAGACAGACAGACAGACATACACGAAAGCCAAGTTAAATAAAACCGTTTAAAAAGCAGAAGGACTACGAAGAATTTTGTGTTTTGTATATTATGTTATTTTAAAGCGGCAAATATATTATTAATTGTATTGATAACTAAATGATACAACTGTATAATAATAAAATCTTACAGTAATATAATTAACTAAGAAAGTAATAAATACAGAAATAATTTTTTGGGGGTAAAATTCTTTGTGAGAGAAGGCAGGTCAAAACTACCCACTCAATTGAGTATAAACAAAGGTGGATGTATAGTTATGGTCTATTAGGGGATGACGTCACGAGAGGACGAAGACGGGCGGGCAGCCGGCGAAGAGGGAAAAAAAGGGCTGCGGGGCCTAATGATGGTGATTTCTCGCAGACGAGACAGTATGGAAGAGGAAGAGGTTCCCATAGCATACCTGAACAAACAGAGTAAGGCACGTAGGTACGGATTGTATAATTACGACAACGTTTCTATTTCATAAAGTTATTCGTTCGTCTCCTTCTGGCTCTTTAATCATTGAGCAACACATTAAAATTATCCTCCTCGGCCTCATTATTTCTGTGTTGAATCACCCGGTTTTGACGGCGTTGCCGGTTTTCGCTTTGAATTCCTATCGGTTCGCTCCCAGGGAGGACGTGTCGCTTTCCACCCCATCAACCCCCCAAGTCGACTCGTTTTTGGAAAGACTCTTCCGCCATGTTTGTGTATGGAGATTGTGGAAGAAAGCACGAGAGACGGAACAACCCCTCAGAGAATTCGCCCCTTCTCCACCACCCCCTCGAGGCTCTCATTAAATTTTCGCCAGGAAATAAAACGCAAAAATCGAAAAACCAATTCACGAATTCCAGGTACTTTCTCTTCCGTAACCGGTCGACTGGTCAACCTTCCATCTTATGATCCCATACTGTAACCGAAGTGTATAATTATAATATCAGTCTTGGAGCGTTGGGACAGGTGGGATTTCAAGACTCTCCTCCTCTTGGCGGACTTTCCCACGGAGAATTCGCCCAGGTTGGGGGCTGCGAGTGCCTCCCCCCGAATCGGGGAGCTCCCGTCCTTCGCGGGTTCGCAACCTCTGACCCCCGCCCTCTACGTGCCTTAAATTATTCACAATTTACGCTATGACCGCGTAAACAGGTGTTGATTCCAGTGTATGGATACTCTCAGATAATGAGGTAGTCGTTGGTGGCCTTTCTCGCTTCCACGGGGTCAGGCCCTCGGGAGTCGGTTCGGCTTGTCGAAAACTTGTGCTCCCGGCGGGGGATTACGCAACGGTTCGCACTCTCATGCGAGTGTTCATCCCTGCACCCCCACGCGGAGGGCCACCCTCGCCGGGCGGGCGCTCCCATCTCCGGAGCCAACCGACCGGAACGGAGTCTAAATAATTCGGGCTGGCCATTTTGTCTGTATCACGTTCTCATTAGCGATGTTGGCTCCTCCCTGAGCCGTCGCGGTCCCCCTCGCCCCCCGGCCTGGTTTAATTTCTCACAATTTGAAATAGTTTAAACGCTGATTTCACAAGATATTCCGCATAATAATAGCCGTGTGCGGTTCCGCAACGCCCGATATTTTCATCCTCTATAATTTTATCTATTATTATAATCTATTATTCCTTCTGTTATTTATTTTATTCAGATGATTCGCACCTTTCCTCTCTCTCCCTCCCTCTCCTTTTTCCTTTTTCTTTCTCTCTCCATCTGCCTTTCTCTCTCTCCCCTCTCCCTTTCGACAGCGAGATTTTCCATCCCTTTCGCACTCATTTCACATTCTCCGTCTTTCCTTTCGACTAATTTATACTGAAATTTATGGGTAAATAAAAAAAATTATAATTAATCATTTTATTTTAGTATTACCTACAGTATTTAGTATATATAATTTTTTAGTATTAATATTATTGCCCCATAAAACCGAGACGCGACAATTCCTCGATAAAATAAAAATAAAAGTATTAATATAATAAGAAGAATTAATATTTATCTTTATTTTATTTTATTTATTTAAGGCCCTGAAACACCTTAGTTCACTTCAGGCAATTACTTTACATCACAATACAAATACAAGAAATACTACACAACATATTAATATTTATTATTTAGTATTAATACTGTTATATTATTACAATATAAATAAAAACTACATAAAGGTTGACATTGTAACAGGCAGTGTCAAAATTATGTACACTTTTTCTTAATTGTATTTTTTTGTCAAGATTATATTGTATTATATTGTATTTTACAAATAAACAACCTCTTTCATTAGAATAAACGGCAGAGAAAGTAGGAAAATATAAAAAAATAATTATTACAAAATAATTATAAAAATTTAATACAAACATTAACGCTTTTAATATTATATAATAATAAAATAATAATCAATACACAAATAGGCATTCAACCTTTCTTTTATTACTATTATAATTAGCATTTTATAGTAAGACTTTTGATGAGCCATATTAATTACAACATGTTTTTAATATAAATATATTTATTATAAATTGCGTATTACTGAATTTAACTATGTTTAATATTTTCAGTTTCCGACACAGTATAACAAATATCGACACGGATGACCTCAACACGAGCTGCCCTCGAACATCTCGACTGACGACAGGGAAACGTCTGAGGAATTCGGCCTCGGGAGAGAGAGAGGGAGGAGGAGAGGAGAGAAAAGACGGAGAGGACACTCACAAAAGATAGAATTACTGAAAAATCACCGGAGTGTGTGGAAATAATGGGTGGCGGTGAGAGAAATAATTTAAATACGGCGATCGATAAATCAAGAAAGAAAACTCAAATCTGGCAATGTTTTGATTGGATAATAGCGGATTGAATGAAGTTATCTCGAGAAATGATTTAAATCGACATTTAGAGAAGGAGAATTAAAAATTGTGAAATGGCTCATAATGTTAAACACGCTCCTCACCTCCCCTGCCCCCCCCCCTCTCGCCCCCTCACCTCCCCTCGCCGGCTCGCTCTGGAAGGTGAGCAAAACCTGCGGGTACCTGTGTTCGGCCGCTTCACGGGGGAACTCATTTGCATTGTTGCTTGTGGGTGGCTGCCTTTGCCCAGGTTCTTCAGAACCTCTCTGGAGGGATGGTTCAACCCTAACGTGCCTTTAGGGAATATCTTCTCGGCAGAAGAAGATACTGTTTTTTTTCTGCACCCTCGAACTGTACTTTTTAGTATAAAAATATAAATAATTATTTTGTAATACTGAATATGTTTTTCTTAATGTATTGTTAATTTAATTTTTATTGTATTTTTTAATATTTTGTATGTATTTTTATTTACTTTGTATTTATTTATTCACTACGATTTATTTCGTTTTATAATATTATCTTTATTATCTTATATAAATCTGGTAGATATATAAATAATTATAAAAAGAATTGTTGATTATAAATAACAATATATTTTATATAAATTTATTGTTTAAGCAAACACTTTGCCGCTGCTTATAAACATGTCCATTTTTAAAAAATAATTATTTTTTTAATTATTATTTAATTATTATAAAATTTTATTTTATCACAATATAAAATGTTATTATCGTTTTAAAAAACATTCCGATGAATGTGATTAGCGTTAAAATGTTGCCCAAAAAGCTTCATCGCACTATAAAAATGCTATAACAAAATTAATTAGTGAATAAATTGTTTTATAACTTTTACTTCCGCATATATTTTAATATTTTTATGTTTTCAGTCGGTTTATAAATTCAGGCTCGATTGCCATAAAATTATGAAACGAGTTATGACCGGATTTTCTTCTGCTTTCAGAAAATCGTCCCCTAAAGATGGGGTTTCTCGTCAGTTACGGTTAAAAAGGAAATTCAGCAACAAAAGAGGTGTAATTTCGCAACCCTCGGCCACTGCCGCCTCCAACAATAACCCCACAGTCAGAGTGACTCCTCCCGCGAATTCATAATCGAAATTAGGCGCGTCTCTTTGTCTGAGCCCACTCGGTGTCCTCGCGTGGGCCATCACACCAAATGAGAAATCTAATTATTGGTTTAATTAATTGCTCTGGGGACCCGACGCGCGTCCAGGTGATGAGACGTCCGTCAAGACCCGCCTTCGCTCACTTCATTTCCTCCCCCAGAAACTGCCCTTCGTCCGCCATTTTGATGCGTGGCGACGCCAGCGCTCCAAGCGGCCGCCGCATGTGGACATTCGATTAATCGATTCGGACGGTCAAACGTATTAGTAAAATAAACGAAATCCGTGGGAAAACTAACACTTTATTAGAGCAGTTCCTTATCTTTTTGTTTTATTCCTCGGGACTGTTTAGAAGGAACGAAAATTCCCACGAATCGCGGGCGACCGACGTTCCCCGCCATTTTGTCTGTGGGACTCTCGCAGAGGGATGGACGACATTAATGTGATTGGGAGAGAGCGAAATGAACTCGCGGTCGTACAATAAAGAAAACGCGAGTCTTGCGGGAGCCATTATGGGGATCTATTCAGTAGAGTGAAATCAAAATCGAATTAAAACGTCATCAACAGTCGAGGGGTTCATGGGGAGTTTGTCCCGGGGGCGAGGGGGGGCACCGATGGAAAGTTATTCGATTCGAATGAATGGGCTACAGCTTTGAGGGCATCGCCCATACTTTGTTCATTTGCATCCCTTCGTCTGCCATCTTTTACACTTTATGCTTGACGACGTGTCAACGCTTCATGGAAGCATGGGGGTGAGCGCGAGGGGGCGGCATGAGCCCCCCAGGCAGTCGAGAGTTTGGCAAGTGTGTCAAAGGAAGTGTTCTCCGCCTCTTCGGACATAAAACAGAAATTTATTTCGAATCCGAGTAATTCGAGGGCCGTTAAAGCTCCTTAATGCTCAATTATGTCTCTCCGCCAACTATAAATTGTTTTTAAATTTATTTCGGTGGTTTTTATGTCCTCGGTTTGCACACACAGCCTTCGATTGTTGCAATTTTTACTCGCTTCGACCGCCCCCGATGCGGTGTTCGGCGGTGTCACACGACAGCAACGACAATTCAGTATAACTTTGTTTTCACTATAATTTTTATACATTTAGAAAGATATAGAAGAGTAGAGATAATTAGAAGGATAGAAACAGATGGGAGAATAAAAACAGGGAGTAAAAAAATGGAAAGTAAAAACAGAAAGTAGAACGGATACAAGAGTAGAAACTGAGAGTGGAAAAAATGGAAGAGTAGAAACAGAAAGTAGAAACAAAAATAAGGAGAAAAACAGATGAAAGGATAGAAGAGTAGATAGAAAATAGAAAATGGGAAATGAGTAGATGAAAAGAGAAAAATAAAGTAGATGAAAAGATAGAAGAGTAAAAACAAAGAGATGAGTAGGAACAAATCGAAGGATAAAAACAGGTTAGTAGAACAGATTGAAGAGTATAAACTGAGAATGGAAAAAAATGGAAGAGTAGAAACAAATGGAAGGATAGAACTGGAGAGTAGAACAGATAGAAGAGTAAAAACAAAGAGATGAGTAGAAATAAACGGAAGGATGGAAACAGAGAGTAGAACAGATAGAAGAGTAGAAACTGAGAGTGGACAAAAATGGAAGAATAGAAGCAAATAGAGGGATAGAAACAGAGAGTACACGAATAGAAGGGTAGAAACTGAGAAGAGAAACAAAAAAAGATGCCAAACAAATAGAAAAGTACCAACAAATAGAAGAGTAGAAACAAAGAAAACCAGAGAAACAACTAAAATTTGAGGAACAAATACAAGAATAGAATTGAATAAAAACAAACAGAAAAGAATAAACAAAATAGAAACAAACATAAGCGTAAAAACGGAGAGTACATACATTTAGAAGAGTGGAAACAAACAGTAAAATCATCGGTGAAAACCAAATAACAAATGATTATACCCATCATAATTACTATATTATTTAATTAAGATTATATTATTATTAAGAGAAATAAAACAGTAAAATTTTTTATATATATTTTTAGTGAAATACCCATTTTTAAATGACTGTAACCCGCTTAATAATTTTAGAGGAAATGTTAGGTACATAAATAGCGGGGACGCGGTCAGCAAAGCCGTGGGAACGGCTTCTCCCCAGCCGTAAATCCACAAACTGAGATCCTCTTCTTGCCCTCCCCCCCCCTCCCCCAACCCCCGCTCGATTTATGGAGTCGCCGGTTTATTTTCCCGGCGGAGTCATTAAATTTCGGCCGAATCAATTCCCATTCGACAAGCGGCGGGCACAAACGCGAACCGCAGAGAGACCCGCTGAGCGTTTCGTGTCGGGGCTCCGGTAATTAAGTCCGCAACGCGAGCCCCGGGGGCCCATCCGGTGATATATGGAAGGTCCGTGTGGGGGGAGCAGTGGGCCCCTCGTGCGGGCTTACCCTCTGCCGCCTGACCTTTCCCCCGGCCGAATGCAACGGGGCCCCACATTAATCATTTGGCCCATATTTCGCGGAGAATCCATCAGTTGGCGACTCTGTGTTCGATAAACGCCAATAATTATTGGCGGTTGCGCAACGGCCTTGTGCAGTTGGAAATGCAACTTTCTTTCGATAATTAATCATCTTTTTACTTTTTTTTTAATGATAATCAATCACAATTATCGTTTTCACTTCGGCCATTGTTGAGAAAGGAAAAAAATCCCGAATCGATCATCGACTCTCTCGACTTTGTAATCGATTCCAGAATTCGTTAATAAACACAAACACAAATGTTAATTAGTAGAGACGGGATACTCGTGCAGCAAAAAACGTGTTTTGTATTATCTTGTGTCTCTCTCCGTTGGTTTTTTCTGTAATTTTTATCCTTTTCTTTCCCCTCTGAACCCGTTCCAAAATGCTGTCATTAATCTGTTCCGTAATTACCTTATTCATTGTATTTTTGTATGTTTTCTTCCGGGAATTCGATCTTCGACTCACCCAACTCTTAATTAATTAACTTTTTCAATTAATTTTAATATCGAAACGGAACTATTGAAATGTCCTACTTTTTAATAATCGATTGAACAGTTGTTTAATTCTATTGTTGCCACCATTTTGCAATACCAAAGAATTCAAAACACCCCAATTCTGTTACTTATACATACACACACATAAAAAATAAGTATACATATAATCAAACATAAATAAAAATTCATAATACCCTAAAATAGATATTCCAACGTGAGGATAATAAATAAATACAAAATAAACACAAAAATTAAAAAAAACATACATAGCTGTAATACATAAATAAAAAAAGAAAATAAAAAACAAATAAATAGTGAATTAAATAAACGTACATATAAATAATTTTACAAAGTT
>JAQIBA010000287.1:0-34395 GCA_028293925.1 Brueelia nebulosa | reverse complement strand
GCGAGTTAATCAGAGGCAAAAAGCGTGACATTCGGGCGACAGTCCAAAAAACAAGAGGCAAAGGATTTCCCTGGAAATGCCGAAAGTCCCGCACACCCTCCCCGCACCCCTCCCCAACACCCCCTGCCACCGAATGCCGGACAAGTGGGCGTTCCACCCATTGCCGACGATGTCGAAACGAGGACAGAAACCTACGTCCTCCGCCGACACACTCGTCGCCCGAAGCGAGGCTGTCAGAGGGGGCGAAGGGGTCACTCGCACCCCCCGGCCGGTGGTGGGTGTCACCGGTCGGGACTTTCACCGGGGACCGCCGGGGGGGGGCACAGCTTTCTGCGCTCCACTTGCCGGGGGGACAGGAAAAAACATTGATTTTCCGCTGGCTGCCCCGGTCCATTACAGCCAAACTCGTGCATGACCACATTTTAATATATCAAGATTAAACGTCTTCGATCATTATAGGTCCTGAAAAATGTCTCCCCCCTCGGGGGTCTCAAGCGGGCGATGCTATCTGCCTCCATTGAATGAGCACGGGGCCTCCATCTGCCCTCCACCTGCCCTCCTCCGCCCCCCTCCGTCCCCCCTCCGTCCCCCCTCCGTCCCCCCACGGTTGACGGTATTTGCACGTCGCAGCCACCTGCAGGGGAGATAAGGGATTTATCTGGGGGGCAGACATCCTCGTGGGGGTTGTCGGGGGGTGTGTGATGTGGCACGACCGTCCGAGTGACGGCGATGGTAATTATCCGCAGTTTTTGGACGGAAACAAATTATCCGGTTGATTTTGTCGGGGAAGCGTGAATTTTCTTAGCGGTGATCTTTCAAGGTTGTTTTCTAATTACAAAGGAATTCCGAAGCGAAATGACTTTCGGAAAAAAGTCGCGGCAGCCTTGGAAAAACCTCCCGATGCCGGAGTGGAACCATTCTGGATGCAATTTAAGCTTTCTCACGAAGCAGAAGAGACGAGGGAAGACATGTTGAACCGAAACGAGGTTCGGCCACGACGCTCAAAAGTCGTGATCACGGCCTTAATCACTGTCTTTGGATCTCTCCTCACCTTCTCCGGCCCTCTTTTCGTTTTTTCCCTGGATTCCATATGGCGGATTGATGGTCCTCGTCCTTCGTGAGCGGAGAGTTTCCCATCGTGGCCGTTTCCATCCCTTCGCTTCTCATGACGGTGCGCATTCCGTCTGGAAAAAGTCTACGGAATGATGGCCGCCATTTTGAATTCTTTCCAAGGACAGAACGGTTAAATCGGCCGAAATCACTTTTAGTTGTTATTCGTCAAAGACTTGAAGAGTTTCTGAAAAAACATAGAAAAGAGGGAAATTAGTCGCAATTACTTAAATAATTATTCCATTCGTTTTGTATTACGAATAATATTAAAATCCAAATCGGAATAAATTTCAAAAAATGATAAAAAAACATTTATTGGAAAATTTTATCCACTTTCTTGGTAACCATTCGATTATTACATAATTCTTAAAAACCTGGAAAATAATCCTTATTCGCTTACATGTATATTTATAATAACCGCTTACGTAATCACTTTTAATTAGTTTACTCAATTTATTTAAATGTTTCACTTCTTTAACGGATTTAAATTCGAAATTGAAAAAAAAAAAAATAAATGTTACTTCGTCCAAATGTGGAAAAGTAAAAGTTTTGAATTTTGCAACTAATTTTTATTGTATTAATTCGAAACTCGAAATTTCCTTATGTATATTTATGTAATAATTAATCCTTTCATTAATTTGTTTTTGTTGGTATTCATTTTTCGTTAATTTATTTGTTAATTCACTTATTTATTTATTGTTTTTATGCGTAGTTATTGTTTACCATTATATAAGTTTATGTATTTTTACGTACATAAATAAGTACGGAATGTTTTTCTTATTAAAGCCCTTAAAAAACGTGGAAAAGTAATGTTGACATATTATTTTTATTGTACTTATTAAAAATAATTTAAAATAAATTAAATATAATTAATAAAATATAAAATTAATTAAAAATAATTTATAAAATATAAATAAAATATAATTAAAAATAAAACAGAGGGAAGTATTGATAAGGGGTGTGTATTTTTATTGATAGCAAAAATCAGTGCGAAGGGGGTGAAATACAATTGGGCCCTTGAGCCCTCTGAAAGCGGACAAGGTCAGAAAAAGGTTGACGCCACCCTAACGAGCCTTACGCCGGATTTATGGCCCCGAAGACGTGGATTTATGGCGGTGTCGGCAACCTTCCACCTCGGCGCCCCATCACTTCTCCGACAATTCACATTTAAATAATTTTTCCAAATGCTACAATTAATTTAGTTTAGCTGACCGGGGAAAGGAAAGACTCAGGTATCGGATTTCCACGGCCCCCTTGATTTATTTCCCCTCGTACCTGGCCACTTGTTACCGGTTTCCCCCCGCCCCCCCCCCTCCCCCTCCCGAGTGCAACGACTCCGAATGCCTTTTGGGAACGCTCCTAAACGCTAATTCAAGGCCTGCTCCGTAAAAGTCTCAAATCATCAAAAAATGCCCTTCTAATGTTACCTGAAATATAATTCTCTTTGTTTTGTTTATTCTCGGAGTTGCCAGCGAAAGGACGGGGAAGTCGGGGTTTGAGTCAGCAGGGCCCCGGGGCCCCATCGCCCCCCGAACATTTCTGCCGCATCAGGCGGGCACTCGAGTGAAGAGCCGCTCCGTGCACACCGATCACGCACGACTCCCTCTTGCCGATTTTCTCTATGGAAACGTTAATCTCGAGGAGTTATCTTAATTAAGGCATTCAGCCGAGCCTCGTCTCCTCCCCTTGTTATCTCCTCTCCGTCCGCACGACTCGCGGGGGGTGTCCTCCCCGGGAGAAACCCCCTGACGGGGCGCATTCCCGAGGAAGGCCCCCGAGTAAGCAGTTTTGGGTGTCGTGTTCGGAGACCAAAAGAGAATGTAAAAGCGAGAGATGCTCGGATTACCGGTGTGTGGTGACCTTCGGACAGATGCGCGACTTTCTACCGGTGGAAACAAAATGGCCGTCGTTGGAATCTTTCCATGTTTTCTTCCTTTGTGTAACCCTTTGAGTGTGTGTGTGTGTGTGGGTGATTCGGGTGGGGTCGTAACAGGGGAGGAAGTGACTCACCCCCGCAGACTGGTGACACCCGGGAAAGACCAGAGTCAACAGGTGGTTGGTTACCTTTGCAGTTGGGGATTGTGATGGGAAAAGGACATGGAGGGTTGCGAAGGTGAGGGGCGTTCGTCGAGGGCGGCGGACGTTCACAGCGAAATGCGGAACGTGTGGGAAAGCTCCGAATCGGAGTCGAGGTAGGGTCGGCCCTGTTATTATCGGGACATTGTGCTGCAGTGCCCAAAAATGAGGACGTTGGGACATTTGTTTGCGGGTTTGATTTTCCTGTCCCTGTATCACCTCATGGACGGAGTCTTTCATCCGGCGGACAAGTCCTCACAGAGCGCCAAGGGAAAAAGTAAGTACAATTCTCTCCACCCGAATATAATCCGGGATCTGTTATGGCTGCCGCACCTGACTTCCCAATTTCGCCATAACAAACGTGTTGTCGAACCCATTTGGAAATTTTCAGGTCCGTATCTCGTAACGCTTTGTCCCATTGTCTCTCGCGTGTCCACCCCTCCCTGCACCCCTCGGAGGATCACGCGAGCACCCGGAGACGATAATTACACCCCGGAGCAGGGCCCTCGCGTACCTGAACAGGCCCACGAATGCTTCCGAGGTGTCGGAGGGGCCGCCGGTAGCCGAAACAAGAAGTGATTTGGTGCGGGCTTTCTCCTCAACACTGACTAATGGGGGTTATTCGTGTTTTATCTGTATCAGCTGTGGAACGATAGGGAGAGGTCAAAATGACCGCTGCGAACACAGTTTCTTTCTTTCCTTTCACTTCGGTATGTTTTTCTTTTCGTTCTTTTTCCTTTTGTATAGTTTATCCGTATTTCCGCTTATCATTACCTTTTTCCCGTTTTCTTTGTAAGCTTTATTATCTTTTCTCTGTTCTCTTACTTTCTCTCTCCAGTATTCTTATAGAATAGAAAATCGTAGAAAAATCTCATGCATATTATTGTACTGTTGTTTTTTACCAAAAAAATACAATAAGAAAAACAGTAAAGCTTAAAAGAATCCATAAAAAAGGGAAAACGTTCGGCAAAATGACCCCTTTTCGGAGAACAACTGTTTGGGGGAGAAGGGAAGACGGAGTTCCCGAGGGATCATCCCCTTTCCAGAGGGAGGTTTCGAGCTTGGGGGGCGGGGGCGAGGAACAATAAGGCCCCGCATTGAAGCAAGTTGATTATCCCAAAAACGCCTTTCACATTTTTTTGGGTAAAGCAATCGTGAGTAAGCTCTATCGAAAATGACAAGGCAAAGTAACGCCGTGAGAGTTAATGTACCTGCATACCTGTGCCTGCGGACCACTTCGGAGCATTCATCTGCGTTTTTTCTCAAATATTTTTTAATAGCTCATATTATTCCGGGAGGCTACGTGACCGCTCCGCGCGGAGGGATTCTTTTCAATTTTTTACACATTTTTTATTATCATTATAAGTGGCTTATTAGCCGAGAGAGGGCCCCTTTTTATGGCCCCCATAACTCTCTTAATATCGTATTAATTCCCCTGTCATGGGAGACGAGTGATTCCACCTTTCCGAACTCCATCTCGAAACGAGTCATTCTACAGACGCGGAAAATTCAACTTGGACACGCCCGTAAAACACCACCGCCCCCCCCCCCCCGTGTCATCCCCCAAACTGAAGGGATGAGTATTTACGATTCGCAGAACTTCTAATAAAAGGCTAACCCTTGTTTATGGGGCTTTTGTGGGGGGGCGTTTGACCTTTGCTGGGGACCACCGGTGTAGGAGGAACCGTAGGTCGTCTCCTGTCGTAAAGCGAAAAGCAGACGGTTGAAGGGATTAAGTGCTTTTCGGTCGTTCTCACTAATGGAATTTGAATTATAAAAAAGATAAAACGCGGTTTTAATCTCGGAACTCGTTTTCAAGTTAAGCTTCTCGCCCGGATTCGCGTGCCTGAAACCTTTTCTCCTCTCCCAGATGGGTCAAACCCTTCGGGAAGGAACCGCCGCATGAGAGCCTCCCCTCTCGCCTCTCTCCCCCTCGCGCTTTCTGCACGAGATAAAAAGAATTTTATCACGATACTAATGACTCGAGCCCGAGCGCACCAGAAGGAATGGATTCTGCGCTCCAAGGTGAACCTGCTCATGACGCGGACACCATTTCATGACCGGCCATCTTGCCTCTTATCGATTATATCGTGCATTTACTAAAAGCATTCTTCGGCCGGCTTTCTGGCGGGCAGCCCTGTCGTTGGCCGCTGCGGCGGGGGGGGGCGAGGGGCGAGCCAACGTTCAAGGTTCGCGCATTGCACCGGTGTACCTGCACACGGGCCCCATATGGGCATCCGAGGCGACTTCCGCGAGGAGATGAACTCTGGTGCGCGTGGGTCGGTTTCCGTTGGCTGAGATGTAATTGATTATTATTGTGGGGGGGGGGGCGGGGGGTGAGGGGTCGTGGGGGTTCGGTCGGGAGCAGTCGGGACCGGGCTGGAAGGAAGGAGAGGGGAAAGTCGTGAGGTTGGTACCACTCCCAGGTTCCATCCACCTCGTTTCACGATTACCATCTTTCACAAAAGACAATCTCTCGTTGGAGAGCTCTCAAACTGTTTACTTGTTTGAACTATTGAACCATTTTGTGTACTTTGTTCTCCATAATTCCTCACAAATTGTACTCGGCAACTCATTACCAGCCTTCGAAAGTGATATTGCCCGCGGTTTCCCCTCCGACCGCCTTTTCCAGGTACGCAGTCCCGTCAGAAATGCTCTCACTTTGGCGACATTCCACCCGAAGCAGAGCAGCGAAGGACGCAGTGTGTACTTGAACGACCGGAATGGTCATTTTGACCCCCGGGGGTTGATTTAGTGGAACGCCATGAGATTATTTTAATTTGTTTTTACGATCTTTTGTGGGTTTTATTGTTTTTTTTTTCTATTTGAATGTTGTATGCGTTTCCTTTTTTAAAAAGAGAGAACAGACTACGGAAAACATACTAAAAAAGGAGGAAAAAAGGAAAATGGAAGAATCTCACCGGAAACAGAGACATTCCATAACAGTTGTTAAATAAAAAAAGGAGTAAAAATAAGAGAAGAGGTCATTTTGACCCCCCGATTCTACTGTAAGCGAAAAGAAGTCACTCTTAGGCGATGAAAGGAAGCGGAGCATTCATAAAATAAAAAAGCAGACGACGTTTCTCGAGTGAACGGAGCGGCAGATGCGAAGAAGAGGAGAAAGATAGCAGAAAGAGAGCAGAAGATGAGAGCCGCGGCAAAGACAATAAATAAATAAGCAAATAATGAGGATAATTACGGCGAGCCCAGGTACGAAACGGTCGAGTAATGGCGAATCACTTGATCAGATGTAATCATTTCCCGGCGAAGATCACTGCAAGAGATAATGACGCAAATTAGGCATGGACAGACATTCAGGCCCTGCACGGGGTGGCAGAGAAGGAAGCACTCGCAGGAGGTAATTGGGCCCTGGGGCCCTCGCTTCTCAGAAACAAAGCTGCGATCTTCCACGCATGGAGGGTTCATGAA
This sequence comes from Brueelia nebulosa, assembly GCA_028293925.1. Classification (NCBI taxonomy): domain Eukaryota; kingdom Metazoa; phylum Arthropoda; class Insecta; order Psocodea; family Philopteridae; genus Brueelia; species Brueelia nebulosa. The sequence goes on along the minus strand of JAQIBA010000287.1, from coordinate 27,780 downwards.
AAAACCTCTGAGGGGTGGCTTTCCCCCTTCGGTCGCTCTCTTAGCCTGTGGGGCCAAAGGTCATCCCCTCGAGGAGATGAGCCACTCCAGTCTTCGCACGAAGTGACCAATCCCTGATTAATTTTTCCGGGAAGACTGAAGGTCTAATGGGGCACTTGTGCCTTCTCCCCCTCCCCGTGGGGGGCCCCTCCTCTCCCCATTCGCCAACATTTCGGCTTTGAATGAAAGCTGTGACATCATAACTAGTCCGAGAGTGCACTCGGCCCTGATCTACTCCGCCTACCCGCACTCGCAAACGGTTTTTCGTTTGGCATCTTTCGATTGTTTTCCATCTTTTCTTCTCCTCCCCCCCTCATCACACCTCCCCCCGCTCCAGGTGAACAAATTGCAGGTATTCGTATTGGCCTTGCCTGATAATCTCCGCCTCGATCTCCCTCCCAATCAGGTTTTGTTTATTTCTGCGAAAATTCTCCGCTCACATTCACGAATAACATTCCTTATTTGGTGGAATTTTCCCGAGCGCACTCGCGAGAGTGCCCGCGGGGGCTTCTCCCACTCCCCGTCCACCACGCACCGCCGTGGGCAGCACTCTCGCTTCCCAACGGACGTTCGCGTTCGTTATTTAACGGACGGATTCCGCCATTTTGCGCCAAATCACTCCGTCAATTTAATTCTAATTTGTTTTCTTTCTTAACCGTTTTTAAATTGCTTTCAAATGGCGATTCAGTCGCCGAGAATGATGATGATGATGATGATGGCAAATGAGAGGTTCGTCGCGGTGCGAACCGGTGTTCGCCCATTCGGGTGTTAATGGCCGCCCGCAGGGGCGTAAAAAGGCTTTGAACCGCCCCCCGAAGAAACCACCCGTGAGCTGTTGGTTTGATATTGTAAATTTATATTATTGCGGGAGCGGATTCCTCGAGTATTTCTTAATTAACGACGGACTGAGGAGAATAAAAAAAATATTTGGTCGTCGCAATAAAAAATATTTTAATTGAACCGGTCGCCATTTTATGATCCCGACGCATAAATTTTGTGAGGATTATCCGACAAAAGCATTTATTTTCACTTTTGGACGGAGTCGTGTTTCACCTGAAACACACAACTGATGGGGTCATTTAGACCCCCGGGCAAATTTTTTTTATTCTTTCAATGGACAATTATGCACTTTGGGTTTCGCTTTCTCAGTCGATCCGCCATCTTTTTTTCTAGAAAATTCAGTCAATACTTTTCTTAAAATTGAAAATGGGACAAACGGGAAAAGTGGAAAAAGGTAAAAATACAAAAAAAGCACAAAACAGGGAAAAGGTAAAATGGTACAATCTCCCATAATTATCAGTTTAATGTCAATGAAAGGACATTTGATGCCGCGTCCTTCTTTTGTCCCGTGTGGGAGCGACACAGTCCCTGACTTTCTCCCTCTGTTTCAGTTTGCATCGGGACAAACGGTCGCATGTCCGTGCCCTCGAATCGGGAGCACCACTACAGGAACCTCCGAGAGAGGTACACCAACTGCAGTTATGTTGACGGAAACCTCGAGCTCACGTGGATCGAGGACGAGAACCTGGACCTGAGCTTCCTGCAGAACATCCGGGAGGTGACGGGCTACGTGCTCATATCCCACGTCTACGTGCGGAGGGTGGTCCTCCCCAAGCTCCAGATCATCAGGGGGAGGACGCTGTTCAAGCTGAGCATCCACCAGCAGGAGTTCGGCCTCATGATCTCCCTCTGCAAGATGCACACCATAGAGATGCCCGCGTTGAGAGGTGAGTGGGGGCGACACCGAATGAAGCTCTGTGGTCTAATTATGCGCTCACGGTTTGTCTGAATGAGAGCACAGACATTGTCCCATTTCCGTATCGTCTCCACACAGTTATCGTTACAATAAATGGTGCAGAAAACATTTTATAACGTCCCATCGATTTATCTACACTCAAATCCTGTATAATAGTTTTATAGTTCACTTTATCTGCACTAAAAACTGACACAGAAAATGTTCTGAAACAGTTTTATACTCTTCCATTGTTTTGCCGACAAACTGAAAACTTCGGTAATGTCTCACTGTTTCATCCACAATGAAATCCGTTTATCTACTGTACAAAACCTGGCGCGGAAAATATAACGTCCCACTGTTTTATCTACACTGGGAATTCTCACAAAAAGTTATGTAATAATTTTTTTGTACCATTCCATTGTTTTATCCACCGAAAAATGGAACAGAATATGTTCTGATTTTTACAGTTCTGTCACTTTATCTACAATGAGTGGTTGTGCATTGTTTTATTTTTATCTTTTCGTTTTATCTGAAACAAAAAAGATATTGTAATGGTTTTTATCCGTGGAATAGATTCTTCCAGTTTGTAACAGTTTTAAGAAGTTTGGGTCTCTTCGGGGACTTTAATCGGAAGAGGAAGTGCACAGTTAGGACTGACAGAAGAAGAAGAAGGCCGTGCGTGACATAGGACTAACTACAACCATTTTACAAGAATTTGTTTTTAAATGCACCAGTCGAGACATTATCACTCAGTTGTGGGCCACGCACCCCTCCACCCCCGGTCCAATTATTTTCCACCCCTCCTTTTTGTGAGGACTCCTTCTCGGAAAGGCGAGCAAACAGTTGCTCAACAAACAGTGTAGAAATCGATTGCGACACTTCGCCTTGTTTACAAGTTAATTCCCATTTACAATGTAAATAAGTGTTGGCAGAAAAATGTTTATAAATTATTTTTGCTTGTCTACCCGAATCGAACAGCGCGACTCATGCAGAATTTTTCTCTGAGTCGATATTAATCGCGTTGGACAAGCGAAGGTCGAAGGGGGTAAGCGAAAATGATTCGGCCACGTGCAATGAGCGCTCTTTGCCCGCAGATATCCTCGCGGGGGGAGTCGGCCTCTTCAACAACTACAACCTCTGCCACATCAAGACGATCAACTGGAAGGAGATCATCACCGGCCCCAACTACCACGACGTCTTCGTCTACAACTTCACCTCCCCCGAGCGGAAGTGCAAGCCCTGCGACAAGAGCTGCGAGGGGGGTTGCTGGGGAGAGGGGCCGGAGAACTGCCAGAAGTTCTCCAAACTCAACTGCAGCCCCCAGTGCTCGGAGGGCAGGTGCTTCGGCCCCAACCCGAGGGAGTGCTGTCACTTGTTCTGCGCCGGGGGATGCACCGGACCGAAGCAGACGGACTGCCTGGTGAGTAGGAAAGGGGTGGAAGGAAAGAGAGAGGGATGCTCATCGAGAATTATTCCAGGCATGCCGGAATTTCTACGACGACGGGGAGTGCACGCAGGAGTGTCCCTCCATGCAGACGTACAACCCCTCGACGTACTCCTGGGAGCACAACCCCCGGGGGAAGTACGCGTACGGGGCGACCTGCGTCAAGAACTGCCCCGAGCACTTGCTCAAGGACAATGGCGCCTGCGTGAGGAGCTGTCCCCCCCACAAGACGCCCCTGAATGGGGAGTGCGTCAACTGTGAGGGTGCCTGCCCGAAGACGTGTAAGGGGGTGGAAGCGGACGGGAGCATCCACGCGGGGAACATCGACAACTTCGTGGGGTGTACCATAATCGACGGGAGCATCTCCATCCTCGATCACAGCTTCAACGGGTTCCAACACATCTACAAGAACTTTTCCTTCGGGCCTCGCTACCCGAAGATGCACCCCGACAGACTGGAAGTGTTCAGCACGCTCAAAGAAGTAACGGGGTTCATCAACATCCAGGGCTCTCATGAAGACTTCCGGAACCTCTCTTACTTCAGGTGAGCGCCTCACCGGTTCCTCCCAATCTCTGACTCAGTCTTCGGACTAAAGATGACGAATCTGTTTTCAGGAATTTGGAAATAATCGGAGGGCGAACGCTGACCGAGTACTTCGCGCTGTACATCGTCAAGACGTCGCTCACCTCCCTGGGACTCCAGTCCCTGAAGAAGATCTCCTCCGGGAGCATAGGGATCCTCGAGAACAAGGAACTCTGCTTCGCGAACGGGGTCAACTGGAAGAGCATAAAGAAAGCGGAGGGCCACAGGGTTTTAATAATGCAGAATAGGAACGAGTCCGAATGCGGTGAGTGCTGAGTCCTCGTGTGGGTGCACAACGTCCCGATTTTTGCTTCTTCACCTCTTTCGCTTCTTCCAGTTGCCAAAGGTCTGGTCTGTGACGAGCAGTGTTCTTCCGAGGGCTGTTGGGGACCCGGACCGAAGCAGTGCATCTCCTGCAAGTATTTCAAGAACGGGAATGAATGTGTCAAAGATTGTAACTCGATCGAGGGGTAAGTGATTCTCTCACCCCCGATTGTCTCCAACATGGGAGGAGCTAATGCATGTCCTTGCAGGATGTACACGGCGGGGCCCAATCTCTGCAAGCCCTGCCATGAGGAATGCGCTTCCACGTGCAAGGGGCCCGGCAACGGGAACTGCACCGCGTGCAAGCACGTCCGGGACGGTCCCTTCTGCTACGCCTCCTGTCCCGAGACGAAGTACAATGACCACGGGGAGTGCAAGCCCTGTCACCCGAACTGCGTGGACGGGTGCTCGGGGCCGGCGAACACCATCGGGGAAGGAGGGTGCAAGTCCTGCGACAAGGCGATCGTCAACGAGATAGTCACGGTGGTGAGTGGCGACGGTGACACCGGCAGGTGGTGGCGCGAGCAGAGGCTGACATCTGGTCTTTCAGGAGAGCTGTCTGCCCAAGGACGAGCCCTGTCCCCTCGGCTACTACTACGAGTACGTGGGGCCGCAGTACGGGGGACCGTTCAGTGCGTTGGTGGGCAAAGCGATTTGCCGGAAGTGCCATCCGACCTGCAAGAGGTGTACCGGTTACGGCATCCACGAGCAGGTCTGTCAGGAATGCATGAACTACAAACGGGGGGAGCATTGCGAGGACGAGTGTCCGCAGGATCACTACGCGGACGAGACTACGCAGGCGTGCGTTCCCTGCAGCGTGGAGTGCAGAGGCTGCTACGGTCCGGAAGCATCTCACTGCTACAAGTGCAGGAATTTCAGGGTTTACCTGGTAAGTTCACTCACGGTCACCTCAGTCGACACAGCTCTCAACTCTGTCTTCTGCAGGACGACAGCGGACCGCGAAACAACGACACGGCGTTCAACTGCACCGCTCTCTGCCCTTCGGATGCTCCCTACAAGATCTATCCGGAGGACAACACCGAACCGTACTGCTCTCCCGTGGCCGTCGGCGCCATGTCGAAATTGTAAGTGATCGCAGTGGGGAAAGTGGGAAAGGGTAGTGGAATTCCGCTCGACTTTGACTCTCCCTTTGCAGCGTGGAAAACGCGCAGTGGCCCGGACTCATCACGGCCATCGTCGTTCTCATGGTGGTCGTGCTCGTCCTGTGTCTTTTCTTCTACCAGTGGCGAAGGAAGGTGAAAGCAAAGGAAGAAGAGGTGAAAATGACCCGCGTGCTCACCGGAATGGAGGACAGCGAACCTCTCAGGCCGTCCAACGTGAAACCGAATCTGGCCAAGTTGAGGATAGTAAAGGAAGCGGAAATGCGACGCGGGGGCATTTTGGGTTACGGTGCCTTCGGGACGGTGTACAAGGTAGGTGGTAGTCAGGGGGTTTGTCGAGTCCTGTGGGAGCGAGCTAATGTGAGAGGTCGTTTTCAGGGCGTTTGGGTCCCTGAAGGGGAGAATGTGAAAATCCCGGTGGCGATCAAAGTCCTGAGGGAAGGGACGAGCGCGAACACGAGCAAGGAATTCCTCGAGGAGGCCTACATAATGGCCAGTGTGGAACACCCGAACCTTCTTCAGCTGCTGGCGGTGTGCATGACGTCCCAGATGATGCTCGTCACGCAGCTGATGCCACTCGGTTGCCTGCTCGAGTACGTCAGGAACAACCGGGACAAAATCGGCTCAAAACCGCTCCTCAACTGGTGCACGCAGATAGCCAGGGGAATGGCCTACCTCGAGGAGAAAAGACTGGTGCACAGGGATTTGGCCGCCCGGAACGTCCTCGTCCAAACCCCCAACTGCGTAAAGATAACCGACTTCGGCCTGGCCAAGCTACTCGACATCAACGAAGAAGTGTACAAAGCGGGCGGTGGGAAAATGCCCATCAAATGGCTCGCCCTCGAGTGCATACAGCACCGGATCTTCACGCACAAGAGCGACGTCTGGGCCTTCGGTAGGTCCCCGTTTGGCTTTCCCCTCTCCCCTCCCGAGGAACACTTCCTCATTGTATCGTTTTCAGGTGTGACTGTCTGGGAGCTGCTCACGTACGGAGGTCGTCCTTACGAAAACGTGCCAGCGCGAGATGTACCTGAACTCCTCGAGAAGGGAGAGCGTCTTCCCCAACCGTCCATCTGCACCATCGAGGTGTACATGGTCATGATCAAGTGCTGGATGCTCGACGCGGACACCCGCCCCTCGTTCAAGGAGCTCGCCGACGACTTCGCCAAGATGGCGAGGGACCCCGGCCGCTACCTTGTCATCCAAGGGGACAAATTCCTGAGACTCCCCTCCTACTCCAGCCAGCAGCAGCAGAAGGACCTCATGCACACCCTCTCCACCGGCACCAGTGACGGCCCCGAGACCATCATGGAAGCCGACGAGTACCTCCAGCCGCAAATACAAAGGCCGGTCGTGATCAGAGGCCATCAGTCCTCCAGTACCTCCTCCTCCCCCCCAGTCACCCCCACGCTCAAGCAGCCCGCGGACTCCTCCATCCCCCAGAACCAGCACAACTGGGACAGGGAGCTCCTCAGGTACGCACAGGGCCACAACCCCCAGGGGACCACCGTTCCCTCCAGGTACTGCACCGACCCTCTCAGGATCGCCAAAGGTAAGCCCGTCTCAACCCTTTCTCAGCCCTTATCTTCACCCCTCTTTAATTCCCTCTTCTCCCTTAGACATCGACGTCAGCGATGAGTGCTTCGATGCAAAACCGGCCACCGTTGGCGACTTAAAACTCAATCTTCCCCTCGACGAAGACGACTATCTCATGCCATCACCCCAACAGACGGAGACAACGACCACCTACATGGACATAATAGGAGATAACAAATCACCAGGTGAGTGTCTCCCCCCTCGCTGCATCCCCTTCATCCCTCTTGTGCTCACGGAATTGTGTTCTTTCAGACGAGGTGGACTTCCGGAACGGCGGCTTCCCCCGAGCGCACCCCCCCGTCGTGGTGGGGAAGTCGAACACTTGCGTGGACAACCCCGAGTACATAATGAACAGCGAGCAGACTGAGGGTGACATCGGGATCCCGGTGGTGGGGACGACGGGGGCGCTGGTGGGCGTGAACGTGGGGGGCCTGCCCCCGACGGGGACTCGCCCCTACGTGGCGCAGAAGTCGTCGGAGGAGGAGTCCGACCACGAGTACTACAACGACATCGACAGGCTGCAGAGGGAGTTGCAACCCCTGAGGAGGAACGAGACGACGGTGTAGAGCCTCCTCCCCCGGGGGGGGGGCGGCGCCCTTCCCTTTTTTTACTTTATTGACGTAACTTTGTTAATTTTATTTAACGTAACTTATTTCGTTAGGAATTTGATCTCTTTGTAAATTTTCCATCCAGTGTTACTTATAGTGTGCCTCAGTTAGTTTTAACCAGTTAGGGGAAGCGAGATAATGAAACACTGTCTCATACTGTCTGTCTGCTCGCGATCACTCTTCGGGAGACGAATGAAGCAGAGCTAATTATAAAAATATTAAAGGTTTCGTTGGGGACTAAAGAAAGGGAAAAAAGAGAATAAAGAATGGAGAAATGGTCATAAAAACATAGCGGTTTTTATTGGAAGTTAAAGAAAAAATGGAAGGAAAATCTGATCAAAAAAAAGACTGGAAAAGAAGAAAGAAGAGAAAAACACGTTTTAATGTAAGTCTTATTTGAGAAAAGGAAAAAGACAGAAGATGAAAAGAAGGAAACTGACCATAAAAACCAAAGACTTTTACTATACATTGGAAGGAAAGAATGAAAGATGTTCGCGACAGACAGAACAGCAAAAAAGCGACAGAACAGTTTGGGTGCAATCTATACTTAAAATAGACATAAAGTCGCTGAAATCCATTGCGTGCCTTTTGCTTTTGCAATAAAACACCGAAAGGCCTTCGTTTTTTTTAATACTTTAATTAATTAATAAAAAAAAACCGAATTTAACCTTTAATAATTAATATTAATTAAAGCGTCGAGGGAATGACTGAGATTGCATTTGAAAGTCTCTCTCTCTCTCTGAAAGCTCAAATGTATAATATGTACGCAAAATGGCGTACGAGTACGAAATTTTAAATTCCTAACCGTTCCTAATTGAATTGAAACCATAACCGTTTTCACACGTAATCAAAGGATTTTTGTTCTTTTGTAATCGAGCTTTTGCGTCTTGCCTGACAATCGTTTAAAGAGCGTTTTATTAAGAGAAAACAAAAACTGTGATAATTTGTTAAGCGTTTTGTTTGAAATGCGCATGAATCCAATGTACAAAATATTGTATATGTCGAGGTCATTAGTTGGGGAATCCTTTTATAGCAGCCATGGCACCCACCGATTATTTATTTGTACAATAATTTTTTTGTTCGTGGGTCGATCGGTGCTGCTATGAAACGATTTTTACTACTTTATGTACATTATGTATATTGAACATAATAATTTAAACATTTTATTTGTTGACGTGTTTATTTTTATGTTATTTCCTTCAATTTTAAGAGCGAAGTGCGCTCGATAATTACGTAAGAATCCGATGATTCGAAGGAATGCTTCGTTTCAAGCAAATATGCGTGAACGAAAGGAGAACCACTTCGATTATGACTAACCTAAGCATTTTGCGGTTGACGGTGGGAATATTGCCAAAGAACAATCGGTCGAGTTATTAAGAAATTCGTTTGAATAAAATTCCAGGTAAGCTTATTCAGAAAATAAAAATGGAGACTCGCTTTTAAGCAGATTAGACATTTAATTAATGAAGTCGAATGCCATTAAAGATTTAGAATGACACATCAATATATGTCCTTTAATGTTTTACTGTCAAATTCGAGTTTTGGAGCTGGATTTTAGTGAGAAAATTACGAAAATTGGCCCGGGAATTTAAAAATGAGGTCCGTGCAGGCAGCCAACATTTGAAACGTGGGCTCGTTTATTGAGCTGAAGAATTTAGGTTGGCAGCGCTCGCTAGGTGGCGTCGTGGTTACGTTTGTCACCCACGGGCGTTCCTATCAACTTCTAGTTTTGTTTTCTTAGTGAATTTTTTTAGAATTAAGGGAGGTTTTTAATTTTTAGCAAAAAGTTTTAAAATGAGCGAAGGATTACCGCCATGCGTCATTGATGTCGGCACCGGGTGGGTAAACATTCAATAGAGAACAGAACCCATTAGAGGTTATTGATGGTGTGTGCGTGTTGATACCATTTGGGGCGCTCAACTTGCTTAAATATTTGATGAAATCATCGAATCACATAGTCGATATTTGATGTTCCGGATCGAAATGAGTCATACTTTCGCAATGAGGCTCTAGGATTCGACCATAATTCAAGAGATTGCGATGAGTTGAGGAGAATTGAGGCCGGTTTTTCTCATTGCAGGTACACCAAATTAGGTTTTGCTTCTAATAAAGAACCCCAGTTTATCATTCCATCGGCAATCGCAATAAAAGAAAGTGCCAAAGTCGGTGACCAGGCCATCAGAAGGCTAACGAAAGGCGTCGAAGATTTAGATTTTTACATTGGCGATGAGGCATTCGATGCAACCGGATACGCCGTCAAGGTTTGAAAGATGTCTCTGCTTTGACCGCTCTCTCAATTTTGATTTACATGAAAATACCCCTGTTTCAGTACCCAGTTAGACATGGACTCGTTGAAGACTGGGATTTGATGGAAAGGTTTTTAGAACAATGCATTTTCAAGTATTTGAGAGCTGAACCAGAGGACCATTACTTCTTGCTGACGGAACCTCCACTCAACACACCGGAGAACAGAGAGTACATTGCTGGTGAATATTCATATAACTCAGATTTTGTATTTTATACTATTTGTATCATTAATTGTATTGTTGTGTGGGTCAACTCTGCAATGTCACAGTTTTAATTAATTTAATTTGCTAAAATTTTTAGTTACGGTAAAACATTCCTACAAATTGAATGAAATGATTTAGATTGTGAACAGAGTTTTTATGAATTTTATATTTAATAAAATAATTAACAATAAGTGGAAAGGGTTAACTGCAATCAAAACAGAACAGTCCCTAATTTCGTTTTGTCGTTACAGAAATAATGTTTGAATCATTCAATGTACCTGGCCTGTACATAGCTGTGCAAGCAGTTCTGGCCCTTGCTGCCTCCTGGGCCACAAGGGAAGTTGAGGACAGAACCCTGACAGGGATTGTTGTTGACAGTGGAGATGGTGTCACCCATGTCATTCCAGTGGTGAGTGCTGAGTCTTTATTTCCCCCGGAAGTGAAATTCACATCTGTATAAGGGAAAATTTGTGTATGGGAACAGAGATAAATTTTCATTTCCTGTGAATAATTAGGAATCATAGACTGCATTAATGGGAGTTTGTGTTTATTCAGGCAGAGGGATATGTAATTGGCAGTTGTATCAAACACATTCCAATTGCTGGGAGAAACATCACTTACTTCATTCAGTCACTGCTGAGAGAGAGAGAGGTTGGAATTCCTCCTGAACAGTCATTGGAGACTGCCAAAGCCATAAAGGAGAGGTGAGGAGAATACTGTGTTTTCATTACATAAGTATAAATGTATAAATCGTCCGCGGTAAATATATTTAAAAACTGTAAAATGACTGAAGACAAAATGTGATTTCCCATATCAGTCATTTGTATTTATTTTCATTGTAGAATATAATTAATTTTTAATACAGTAACGCTCAAAAGTATTTTGACAATACAAATATTTAATAGTTTCTTAGTTAATCATTTAACTATTAGATTTTATTATGTATTATTCAGTTATCAATACTATTAACCCTTTGCACTCGAGGCCTTTTTCGACGATTTCGGCCAAATTGGGCAAAACACTTTACAAGTGGTTAGAAAAACATTTATAAGGCAACAAACGTAGATGAAATACTACATGAAAATACAGGAAACAGAAGGAAAAGAACTGCCAAAAAGATGTTCAAAAGAACTTCAAAGAAACAAAAATAGTAATAATGTAATAACAGAAATACAACGGAGGTTAATATAAAGAGTATAAAAGAGAAAATAAAGGAAAGAGAAGAAAAAGATAATGAGAAGACTGGGAAGAAGCAAAAATGGAGAAGAATACACGAAAATACAAAGAACAGAGAAAAGAAAGGTAATTGTAAATTTTGATTTCTGTAATTTGATAAATCTGTATATAAGTCAAATATGTATATTATTACTATTATTGCATATTGTAAATAAAAAGATACAGTTACAAAAGACCACAGAGTCGATTTAAAGTTTTAAAACATTCGCTGGAGTGCAAAGGTTTAATAATATATTTGTGGCAATAAAATAACATTAATGTTTTGTAATGTGTAACAATAACATCAATTATATGTGGTATTAAAATATACAAAACATAACATTCTTCTGCTTTTCTTTTAATACTCTTAGTTGTATTATTAGTAAGTTTCATCTGTTATTTAATTAATATTATATTTATAAATGTGACAACTGTTGTAGTTTCTTAGTTAATTATTTTTCTATGAGATTTTATTATGTTTGTGTACTATTTTAGGGTTGTATTATTCGGTTATCAATACTATTAATAATATATTTGTCGGTATTAAAATAACAAAATATACAAAACATTCTTCTTTGTCTTCTGCTTTTTCTTTAATGCTCTTATTTTTAGTAACTCTTTGTGTCTTCTGTTATTTAATTAATGTTATATTTATAAATGTTGTAAAGCATTTTAATGAGATATCACTTTGTAAGTAACTCTAACGGGTGGAAAAGGAACAATTTTGTATTTTCAAAATACATTTGAGCTCTTTCCGACTCCTTTTTAAAACTAAATTGTGAGTAATTTCACTAAAATGTTTGTCTCAGGTACTGTTACATCTGTCCGGACATCGCCAAAGAATTCGCCAAATACGACGCGGACACGAGCAAATGGATGAAGAAATACGAGGGAATCAACTCCGTCACGAAGAACCCCTTCAGCGTCGACGTCGGCTACGAAAGGTTCCTCGGCCCGGAGATATTCTTCCACCCCGAGGTGAGCACCCTCCCCCCGCGCCCCCCACCCCGCCCCGCCCCGCACCCCCTGACGCCACGCCCTCTCTTCCAGTTCTCCAACCCGGACTTCACGACGCCCCTCTCGGAGATAGTCGACACCGTCATCCAGAACTGTCCCATCGACGTGAGGCGGCCGCTGTACCGGAACATCGTCCTCTCGGGGGGCTCGACCATGTTCAGGGACTTCGGGAGGCGGCTGCAGAGGGACATCAAGAGGGTGGTGGACGGCCGGCTGAGCGTGAGCGAGATGCTGAGCGGGGGGCGGATCAAGCCCACCCCCATCGAGGTCCAGGTGGTCTCCCACCACATGCAGAGGTACGCGGTCTGGTTCGGGGGCAGCATGCTCGCCTCGACGCCCGAGTTCTACCAGGTGTGCCACACGAAGAGCGCCTACGAGGAGTACGGGCCGAGCATCTGCAGGCACAACCCCGTCTTCGGGACGATGAACTGAACGCTCTCACGAGCACTTCCCACGTTTTGTTGATTTTCCAGATTGTTTGCTTTATATGAGAATGTTTATGGCGGAGGAGGGGGAATTCTCTCGAGTTTTCTCTTTTCGCTCGCGAAGTGTGTTTCCAATGCGGGAAGAGTCCCGTCTGAGGGAGATAATAAAAGGCCTTTGTTGAGTGAGTGGCGTTGTCGCGTCCCGGTTGGAGGGGAAGACAAAAGAACCCCCGATGGGGTTAAAAGTAAAGAGAAAGTTTGCATCTTTTTTTTTCTTTCTTTTCTCTCCTTTTTCCTTCTTTTCTCTATGACATTAAGTTTAGATGTGTTCGGTTTGAAATACCTCCTAAAAAGTTATGAAATAATTGTATAATAAACGAAATTACCCAATGGGTTAACACAAGTGAAGATTGACAGCAATAAAATATCCTTCTCTGTTTTGCAGAAGTTCTTCGACAAAAGATAACCTTCTCAAACATTGTTGGGAGTTTTTCTCTTTTTTTGTCCTCCATTTTTCCGGGAGATACATAAAATGACTCGGTTTTCCTTAATAATTGTTTCCCTCTGTTGTTAGTTGAAGATTTGGGCTTTTAAAAGGATAAGCAATGATGAGGTCAGTCAGGAAGTGAGAGAGGGTAAGTAAACAGGTTCACTTTTCATCGTTTTATGGCAATAAAAGGATTTATATTGCAGAAAAGATATAATAAAATGAATGAGCCACACAGGCGTTTCCTTATTGCCCTTCATTCCTTTATGTGTTCTTTAGGGTTATCGTCGAAGTGAGGCCAACCCTTTATCACCTTGTAGACGTTCTTCCCGGGACTCAGCGTGCTGTAGGTCTGATTCGCCGCCACCAAAGAGTAGTCCTCCGCCAGCTTCCCGTCCGCCACCCCGAACGCCAGCAGGTACTTCAACCCCTCCATCATCCCCTCGCTCGGCTCATCATCCTCGGAGAAGTTCCCCATGAGGGCGAGATCCACGCTCCTCCCGTGCACAAACCACCCGTTTACGTTCCGCCTCTCCCAACCCCTCCCCTCGTAAATACCCCCGCTGGAGTCCACGAGGAAGTTGTAGGCGATGTCCCCGAAGCGGCGGTTGATGTGATCGTTCTGCATCTGCCGGAGGAAGACTGCGCAGGAGGTGAGGTTGTAGCACTGAGGGGTGACAGTGTGGGAGACGACCGCGTAGGGCACCGGGAGCTTCATTTTGATCAAGGGGATGACTTCGGGCTTCCCCTTCCAGGCCTGCTTCGAGTAGAAGGGGTGGCTGTCTGTGGAGTTGACGATCTGAGGCGGCGGTGGGCCCTCCGGGAGGAGAACGACCAACGCGATGGCGGTCGTTGTCAGAACCCCGATGAAAATCAAAAGGAAGAGGAAAAAGAGGGCCAATTTCCTGTGCTCCGCCCGCCATTTTATGAATGTTTGTTTGAGATCTGAAAGTGAGAGACACACTGCGGAGGTGTTTTCCCTTGGATAACCCTCCCCTACTCACCCGCCAGCTTTCTTTTGGTGTCGTTCCCTCCCTGTGACAGCTCCGCCACCACCCTGTCCCGGATGACGATGTTCTCCTCCGTGTTGACTTTCCCTTCTTTCACCCCCGGGGCGTCCGTGCAATTGATTATAGTCACCGCCCCGTTGAAGTTGGCCTGCTTACCCACGACGAACTCCGACGACTGCAGGCACTCGATGCTGACCTCCCCTTCGCCCCTGGGGCCTCCCTGCGCCCCCTCGACGCCCTTCCACCCCATACACACCAACCTATTGTCTTCCATCTCGCCTTGGATTGGAGATTTCCTATGGAAACTGAAAAGCAATTTTTTTTTTTAATTGATTGCCCGGAACGCCCTCTGGATCACCTCAGGCTGCGAAAAGTAAACAATAAATAAAATAAATAAGATAAAAATATGAACGTGCATTTTTAAGGGTTACATATTCTTGTTAATCTCCTGAAGGGAAGTTTTATTTACAATAGACAGAACGTCGCAAATACAGTGTTCCATCCCCTTCAACCCTTTCATCAACCCCTTATGCCGCTTTCATCATTTTGACTGTATCGTTTAATTCCCGGGGTAATTCCTCCGTCTCATTATACTGTAACCTCCCCTTCAAACTTTTCTCCTCCACCGATTTGACAACAATCCCTGGGGATGATAATTGCTTACTTTTGGCATCTCTCAAGTGTTTTATTCGGCCGAAAGGGATCTCCTGTTTGACACCCAAATTTTCTCCCACTTTACTGTTTTTTTTTATTTAAGTGTTGAAAATAACACTATTTCAAAAAATTGCTATCACTATTTCTCACGTGTTATCACACAACTCCCAAACATTTTACATATTTTTTAATCATTCATTTTATATATTTGTAAATTTAGGGTTTTTTTTTTGTTAAGACCCGAAAACACATTCGGGCAAAAGTTTAGTTGTTTTATGTATTGATTTATCGTGGAAATATATATATTATATTTAAATGTAATTATGTTTTTACATATTGTTGTATTGAAAATATTAAAAAAAAATGGGTCTTATTTTATATAATTTGTAGAATTCGTACGAAACCCCAAAAGTGGAAACACATAAATAAATTATATAATATTATATATAAAAAATTAACAAATGTACGCATAAATAAATTTATGTAATATTATTTACAAATTTAATAATAAATAAATTTAAAAATTGAATATAAGAAAATATAATTTTGACAAAAATCTGATATATATATAATTTCAGGGATTTAATTCGAAAATGGCGCCTTTTTTGATTTTTATTAGGGGAACCGGAAATTGTCGGTTTTCTTAAATTAATTTCTGTAAATTATTACGGTTCTTTGAGAGTCTTTTTGAATTTTATTCAATTTGTTGTTGTCAGTGGTCGATAAAAAACCGTTTTTTGGCATTTACGGAAACAAATGGACATTACTTTCCGGTTCCCTTAATAATTAATGGGCAAAAACACAAAAAGTAATTTATGTACTAATGAAAAGTTTCCACCCACTTACCGGCAAAGTCACTTCCCGATTGTTGTGATTCAGCTTTGCAACTGCCCTCATTCCCTCTCTCTCTCTTTCCTCTCTTTCCTCTCTCTCCTCTCTTTCCTCTCTTTCCTCTCTGTCCTCTCTCTCCCCTCTCTCCTCTGTTTCCTCTATCTCCTCACTAGAGTTCCCCACTCTGATAACGGATAACTCTGACCCTGAACCCCGACACTTTGTTGCATCACTCTCGTTGCAAAACCGCGGCCATTTGCTGACCACCTTGCGCAGAAGAAGTTCGCCCACCTGCCATCCCACCAGCACATAGTCCTCAGCCACGTACTTCCGCTCCACCGCGAACTTGGCGAAGGTGTGGAAGGCTTCCACCGAAGGGTAGGTCGGCCAGTCATGGATGTGGTCCCCCGTGAAGCAGACGTGAAGGCTCTGAGAGAGGAGCCCCTCGGGGGCGGTGGCCATCCCCCAGCCACGGTCCTCGTATATATTGCCCTCGTTCCCCACCAGGAAGTTGCACTCGGGCGCAACCATATTCAACTGCATCCGCGCAATGATCCGCAGACATTCCCGGAAGTCGTAGCAGTAGTCATCGGGGTCGACTGTGCAGGAGACGGCCAGGTAGTGCACAGGCAGTGGGAGAGGTACAACGCGTGGGGGCATCGGTCGCCCTCCCCATTCGAATTGGGAGTAGAGGCAGATGTCGTCGGTGATTGGGGTGCAATGGGGCGTTTCGTCTGAAAGGAGACTCTCGTGAGGGGTGGAGGGGTGAGGGGTTGCAGGGGACTAACCTGTTGTAGATGACACCGTGAGGAAGGTGGTCGCAGCCACAACGGCCACCACGAAGATACCGGTGAGGACGAAGGGAGTTTTCACGCGGAGAAACCGTCTCGCGGGGGTTGTGGAGTGTGGTGAGTTAACGCCATTTTGCCGTGAGTTGTTGGCCATGTGGTGGATCGCAGACTCCGAGAGGACTTTCTCCCGGATGACGACTTCTTCCTCCTGGACGTGAGCGGCCTTTTTCAGGACGTCCTGGCAGTTGATGATGGTGACGGGTCCGTTGAAGTTGGTCTGCCTCCCGAGGACGAAGTCTGTCGATTCGACGCACTGAATGTGCACCCTCTCGAGGTGGTCCAGTTGGCTCAGGCTCAGGTGGCTGGCGACCGCCGTCCACTCCTCCCCCGCGTTCGCGAGCTTCAGTTCTCCCTCCTCCATTCCCGCGAGGCCTAAGTCAGCAGCAGACTGTGGCCGCCGAAGGCCTCGGCGTGACTGAGCGAAGGCGACTGATAAGGCTTATCTCACGGGACAGGATTTCCCATTGACGAGCGCCTAATTTTGCACAGTCATACCTGACCTTGAGCTGTGTCGAGGAGTCCTTTTGACCCCGAAATGTTGCTATTCTGACCTTTGTCCTTTCCACTTATTCTAATTATTTGGGAGAGATTATGACCACTTTAACAACCCCCACCAGTGATCGTTTGTGGGCTCAATGTATGAATGGATCCGGAAAAATGAAAAGACAAATAATGAAAAATAATTGTTCTGTATTTGAGACGTTATCATATAACAAATAAAATAAATGCGCCGTTTTATATTAAGATCGATAAAACCTTCGTTGCAGTTGAGACTGCGTTCGAAAATAAAACAAGAAAACCTAAACGATACAATTACAGTCATCCTATAAAAACCTACAATATCACTTATTTAATTTAATTACAGTCTCGCTCACTCTCACATTGCGGTTCGTATTGTCATGTGCGCTGTCACATTCACTACAACTACGCCTTTTTTACATTTTTACTTATCTACAACAATGACTCGATGAGGGGAACCCTTACATGTTGTACGCGACGTAGATCGGGTCCAGCTGGTCCGCGAGGAAACCGTCCCTCAGGTGCATCCTCTGCTTCTCCCCCCGAGAGTTGATCGGAACCACCCCCGGGTCCACCACCACCACCACCCCCACTATCAGGTGGTGCTCCTCCAGGACGGTGTTCGTCACCAGGGGCACCAGGTCAAGCGCCTCGTTCTCGTTCCCGTCCAGCTCGACGACGACCACGAGGAGGTTGGTCCACGTGAACACGGCACTGGAAGAGAGGTGAAAGGTCAGGGGTCGCCCAGCCTGGGGAGGGCGGGGGAGGACTCACCATTCGGCTATCTTCTTGTGGCACCGCATCACGCTGTTCTCGATGTCGATGGGGTGGTATCTCATCCCGCGCAGCATCACAGTCTCATCCAAGGCCCCGACCACGAAGACGGCGTCGTGGAGCTCTGAAAGCAGAAGACGCGTCAGCATTTCATGTATTACTCGCAGAAGAGAGGACAGACGAGGAAGAATCTCACTCTACACCGACTCATGCGACACTCACCTGTCGTTCTCTTCTCACGCGGTTACTTACCCCGACACCACACGACACACAGTGAGAGGGAATGAGGGAGCAAAGTGGGAGAGATGGCGATGAGAGCGGCATGCAAACACACAGACAAACCACGCGCAAGCTTAGAATGAGAGTGAATGTGCACCTGGGGCGACCGGGGGCGGAGCGGGGCCAGGGGGCAGGGAACCGCTGTTCTCCTCACCTCCACCCGAACCTGACACCTCGTTGCTGTCCTGCTGCGTCCCTTCCGTTCGCCGGAGGAACCCCAGGTACCCCGTCCTCGCGTACACCTCGCCGTTCGACCCCGTCACCAGCTTCGCGTTGAAGTGGTCCCCGTAGTCGCTGTCGTCTCCGTAGATGGTGAAGTACCCGCTCGCGTTGTGCGGCGACTGCACCCACACCTGCAACCGACACACCTCACTCTCTGCTCCTCCCGCCCCCCTCCCACCCCCGACACTCACCTCCCCCAGATGCGAGTCCCCGCACTGGCCCTTCGTCTCGGGGTTGGCGATGATCACCTTCACCCCCGGCAGCAGCTTCCCGGACTCCATCACGCACAGCGAGTGGGGGCTCCCCCGCTCGACGAGGGACACCCTGTCGTTGCGGAGGGCCCTCAGGTCCACGTAGACGGTCGACGGCTCGGGGCTGGAGGCCCCCTGGAGGCAAATGGCCACGTTCACCCGGCAGCCGAAGCTGGTGGAGACGGCGCGGGGGCTGAGCCCGAGGGCGGAGAACAGTTTCGAGAAGGAGGTGGTGAGGTTGATCCGGGGGCGCTCCTCGGCGACGACGACGCAGGTCCGCACGCAGCTGAGGCTGATGTTCCTCTGCTTGAGGAGGTTCACGGAGGAGCCGAGGCCTTTGGTGCAGAGCTCCATGACTCCTGAAGGGAGAAACCGGAGTTAAGACTGGAGGGGGCGGTGAGGGGGCGGTGGACACTCACCGTAGGAGCAGAAGGTGTCCCTGACTCGGTAATTGCTGACGGCGGTGAGCCAGAGAGCCGGGTTCACCTCGACTTCGGAGGGAGGGATTAGAATCGAATGATGACCAGAATAAATACTGAAAGTATTCTCAAAATTAGTATTATTCTCATATCCCAAATGAGGACAATTTAACTCACCTGCTGAGACACCAGAGGGCGAACCCGAGACCGCAGTAAGGGTCCAGGCAGAGGGCGATGTGTCTAGAGGGGTACAACTCGCACGCCAACTTCATGCTCTTGCAGAGGGAGGTCACCGCCGCGTGGGACATCTTTATCCCCGCCAGCATCCCCGTCGTGGACACACTGCAAGAGAAGGGGTTGTCAGTCCGTCCCTGGGGGACCGGGGGCCCGGGGACCTACCTGAAGTCGAGGTAGGCGAGCATCTCGGGGGTGGGGGCTCTGTAGAGCATCGGCAGCTTCTTCTTGGGCATGTCGTCCGTGTCGAGGATGATGGGCCAGGACTTGATGTCGACGACGTTGCTGGCCTCCCTCGAGCGGAGGAGCTTGATCACGTTCGCGTTCGAGAGGACGAGAACGGACTTGCTCACGTCGACTATCATCCGAACGGTGGGGAGGGTGGTCTGGAGATTCTGAGGGTGCGGAGGTCGTATCGTCACGGGAACGGCGCCTGAAATGTCACCTTCTGCTTCACATATCTTTGTGACTTCACCCCCCGAAGGAAAATCAGAGAGCGCACTCACCTACGTAGAGACACCCGTAGAAGGCGCAAATGAGATCAATGCCTGGCGGGAAGATGAGCGCCACGTGGTCCCCCGTGTTTATCTTCCCCTTCTCCAGCAGAAGGTTCCCCACCCTCTCGGCCCTCTTGTGCAGCTGAGAGCACGTCAGAAGGGTGGTCGCCGTGCCTTTCGCGTTCAGCAGACTGAACAACACGTGATCGGCCGTGCTCGCCGCCCTCCACCTCAGCGTCTCCGAGATGAACTGGTACTGAAAGAAAGGTATGTTGAGAGAGGGGTTGCGGGGAGGGGGAAACAACCCGGGGGTGTGTAAGTACCTTCCTGGCGGAGTCGGACTCCTCGTCGACCATCCCCATATCTCTCCCCTGGGCGGAGGCCAGCCTGTTGCCCTGCACCAAATTGCCGACGATGACCGACGCCGGTCCGATGTCTGTAACAAAGTTCGCAGCTGGAAAGCCACATCATGAAAAGGGATGTTAAAGAGGAGACCGTTAGGGAGAGCTCGAGAGAAAGTGAAGAGAGAGAGAGAGCGTACCTGGGTGGACTTCCCGGGGTTTGGGGAGGTTGGTCACGCAGGTGTGCGGGCAGAGGAGGACGTTCGCGGGGTGCAGAGTGCCCTCGAGGTACCTCCTCTTGGTCTCCGAGAGGTGGATGCCTCCCAGTGGGGTCTTTGGCAGGTAGTTGGGGGGGACGAGTGCCAGGCAGTAGATCCCGACCTGATGGATGGAATCGACGGCCTGCAGGACTCTCGACATCCACTGGAAGCTCTGCAACGGGAGAAGAGTTACTCAAAGCTCGGAGGGATCCCCCGGAAAAACACTTGACTCACCTCTTCTTCGCTGCACTCGGGCCTCTGTTCGGCTATCACGCAGATCCTTTCGTCCCTCAACACTCTGATGCTGAAGACGGCGATCCGACCGCGGTATATAAACCGCATTGGCTCCACCGCCAAAACTGTCGCTATTATATCATCCGCGTTGTGTTTCCTGCCGGTGACGGTCATGAGACCGTCTCGAGAGCCGCAGACGAACACCAGACCACCCTGCAAACGCGAAGAGGAGGTTAACACTGGAGACATTTGAGAGAAGAGAAAAGGCTGTACTCACCGGTCCCAGGAATCCTAACAAACCACTCCTAGTGTACTCCGCGTCGCCCAATAAGCTCCCGTCCGCCTGCAAAGGCTGAACCTTAAAAGTGCTATTGGTGAGGCCCTGAAGGCCCCAATACTGACTGGCAGTCGCTCCCGAGTTCACGCAGATCTCTCCCACTTCGTCAGTCTTGCACAGGTACGACGTCCCCTCGACCTTCACAACCACAATCACACCTGGAAACGAGGACGATGTCATTTCGACGGCAACACTCACCCCCCGAAAACATCCCCCGTACTCACAACCGGGCATCACTTGTCCGCAGTCCTGCAAAGTGAGGGACGTCAGCGAGTTCTCCTGGTCGACTCTCACCACCCCGAAGCTCAGCCCCGACATGGACAGCACCCCCCTCCCGGTGGCGTTCACCCCCGCACGCCCCGGCCGCCGGATGGACACGGTGAGAGCCTCGCTCGAGGACGCGCAGGGACATATCGCGTCCGGACGGAGCCCCTTCGACTGGAACACGGACAGGAACTGGTCGCAGGAGGACAGTGACCACGGGTTGGCCCCGTCCGCCACCAGGAGGAGCCTCAACGACGACAGGCTGATGTCCTTGTGGTCCTTCGTCGCGAGCAGCCCCCAGTGCAGGTCCCTGGACTTCACCACCGCGACACTCGCTGAGGAAGAACCGCACCGTTGTGTTATCTCTTCGGGGCCCAACTCCGGCTATCCCACACTCACCTCTGTATTTGGTGATCATCTGCATCCACGACGCCGGGTTGACCTTCATCAGGGCGTAGGGTATGAATATCACGTGCATTCCGTTGAGGACACTGGTGAGAACGCTGTGCCAGAGTCCGACCTCCCGTTTGAAGTCAAGAACGCAGACCATGTTCTCTCCCTCGGTGTAGTTACACGCCATCGTGAGCGTCCTGCAGTGAGACAGCATCGCCACCCGAGTCACCGTCACGCCCATCACAGAACCGTCTCTATCGGTAGTGTACTGTAACGGAACAACCCATGAGCATAATTTCTTTACGGTCCGCCTGAAAAAGTGTCCGCACCTCTATATACGCGGGCGTGTCGTCGGTGAGTTTGGGAGGCGGTAACCAGTCTTTGGGTGTCTTCGCCAAATGCTCCGTGACGAACCACTGCAGCTTTGGCCAGCCCTTGAACGCGACCACCTCGCCCGCCGTGGTCTTTGGTAACCCCTTCAGGCACGCCTCCGACGTGAGGGCGACGGATATCCCGCAGCTGCCCAACAGGAACCCGATCTGCTGGGAGCCGGCGTCCTGAAACGAGGGTCAGAGTCAGGCGATGATGAGGGAGGGAGCCGCCCCCTGAGACTCACCCTCCTCGTGAGGGGCACTTCGATGGGGACAGGTACGATGCCGGCCTGCAGGCACCCGTAGAAAGCGCAGAGGAAGTTGATGGGGTCGTTATTGGGGTAGACGAGGGCTATCCTGTCCCCTGACTTGAGCGTGGTGTCCTTGCTGAAGGACCTGTTCAGCAACGTGTAGGCTATTTTCTGAGATCTACTGAGCAACTTTCCGTAGGTGAGCGACGTGATGAGTTTTCCGTTGGGGTCGAGGACGGTCGCGACGGGGGCTTTGAACGAGGCCGATCCGTACCTCTGAATGGCCGCTTCTAAATTCCGTGGTAACCCTGATGGCACCTGCGGCAGAAGAACGCGTCTGTAGCACCCTCCCGCCCTTCTCCCGCCGCCCCCGGGTACTCACAACGAGCTGCTCCCCCAAGGCCGGCGTCATTGTGCTGCCCTCCGGCTTGGGCGCGTTGGGGTCTTTGGGGTTGGCCGCGATTTCGAGTTCTATGTCGTCGTCCTCGTAGAACTCGGGCAGGGGGCGCCTTTTTGGCCTTTTGAGAGTGTTGAGGAGCTGCTGGATTTTTGCCGACACTTTCCACCGCCCCGTACCGGTAAGCGTTCCTGAAAAATCAGGACCGTATATAATATTTATAAAATCGGGTTGACGAGAACCGCCGTAAGGCAGAAGTCAACGGCCGCACTTCCTTCCAACTTCCGCCTTCCAAAAGTTGCCCGAATGATGTCTTAATTAGAATCATAATTAATGAGGTCGCCCTTCGTGACCGCAACCGACTCACCCATGCTCTCCTCGGAGGCAGAAGATTGTCTCGACTGGTTGTACCTGTTCACTCTGTCGGCCGCCGTCAGCCTCCTCGACTGCGCCGTGTTGTGCGTCACATCCGGAGGCTGGGAATCTGCCAAAGACAACCGGAAGAAATAAGCCATGAGGGAAGGACGAGAGAGGACAAAACTCGCATTCGGGACACTCACAGGGTCTGAGATTGTGCATGGCGTCCGACAAGTCGGTCATTTCCGGTGGCGGTTTAGTCCTCTTCCGCTCGTCTCTGGAGATGTGCTCCTCCCAAACGGTGTGGTTGGGACCATTTGCTAACCTGGAAACACCTTTAGTTTAGAACCTTTCGACTCAAACTCATCTCCAAACTCATGATAACACTCACCTAGTGTTTCTATGCCCCGAACGCTGTTGGGGAGGTGTTTCACGAGCAGATCCCGTGCTGCTGGTGTCCGACTGCGGAAGCATTTGAGTCGTTCGAGCCCTCTCCCTCTCAGGTGTGCTCTGAACGTCCCCTCCCTCACCGCCACTGTAGTCCCCCGAGCTGGAATCTGTACAAGAATATCGGTATGAGGTGTGTGCGTGGTACAGTGTACCTTCGGGGGCAATGGGGACTCACCGGAATCGTGTCGCTCCCTGTCGGGGCTCTTGGCCATGACCGAAGTTCTTTTGGAAGGCATTGGCAACGAGGGTTTTGGCCTGTTCTGCATGGCAGCGAGAGCTTGCTGGACCGCTTCCTGTCTCACCTCTGGAAACCAAGCCGAACGAATAAATCTAAGTTCCGGTCATGTCTCGACGACAACTGCTACGAGTGCAACAAAGATTATTCACGTCTTGAATCAACAGCAGAAAGCGATTAAGAAAGCAAAAACACTGGAAAATACGACGGCCACATCTCCGAGCTCTGCTTCGAAATGAATGACGAGTGTGAAAACGATTTTGTTTTTTTCATACATAAATAAATTTCGCGTCGTAATATGCAGTATTAGTGAAAAATTTTTCGTTCATAAGGGTGGCAACCCTGTCTCTTCTTCCTACTAATTTCATCGCAATCAAAGATGCAGTTTTTAATTTTCCATTTGCATCGGTTTATTCCCCATCGGAACACCTGTTGAGGCAATCCCGTATCTTATCTTCTGCTGTTTTCCCCCGAAACATCCCTTTCCTGCAGCAAACCCACATATCTTTTCCTCTCCAGGGTAATTATCTGTCTGGAGACCACAAAACTTTCTTCACCCCGTTCGCCATTTCCGAAACATACTGCGCTGTCGGATGGAGTGGGAGCCGAGGGATTTTCAAGGCCGCTAAGCCATTACCCCTTCCCGAAGCTGAATTACGGTCACGTCAAAAGACTCCATTTGCTGCTTTTCCCCGTTCTCAGTCATCGGCTCCGCACGAAAGCAATTTAAATTCAAAAGGCGCGAAGGTTTTCCGAGGACCTAAATCAGTCAGATGGGTTTCAACGTGTGATTTATAAGGGCAGACGGGATATTCGTGAGCAATTTCGCGAGAGTTTCTTAAAGCCGTTCGCCCCCGGCGCCAAGAAAGGGTTTTCGGAGCCCCGGAGCGAAGCCAGAATTAATGGACGTGTACGACGTCCTTTGTCTTCGTTATTCCAGAGAGTTAAATTTAAGTCTGTGGTCAGGAGCGTGGACCAATGGGAACTCTTCGTTTACAGTTGGCATCACTGCGGCTCGTCACTTTGCGTTTTCATTTTAACCGTTGAATGTGTTTACTTAATTCGAATTTAGCATTTTGAATTCATTTGTCGATTTTGGGATTTCGAAGCGCGTTTAACCGCTGACTAAGGCTCTAGTGAACACTGCGCACTTTAACCATTTATCAACGTGTTCACATTCGGAGAAATAAATTAAACCCGATGAAGAACATCAACGCAAGGATTAAACGTGATTACACACTGAATTTTCGTTTTTATTACGGTTGGAAGAGTTGGAGCTCGACAGTGGAACAGACAAATCGGGAAAGAGGGCACACATCCTGGGACTGACGTTAAAAAAGATGTTACTCGGATGTCAGGGAAGGGGAGGAGATAAATTGTAAAATGGGGGCGGCGGGGAGGAAAAGCTTATCTTGTCTCCTTCCTCATTCCCACCTATTAGCTCCGTGGAGACAAAAGATGGCGGAATTAAATTAGTTTTCATTCGTGACAAGTTAATTTGAAACGATTACACTTCAGGAAAAGTTTTAAATCTCGTTTTTGACGTTTTAAAATAATATAAGAAGCAAAAGCTTTTCCCTATCTTATTTAATTAAGTAAAAAAAAAAGTAAAGGGGGGAGAAAAAATTCGCAGAGTTAATGAAAAAAGTGCTGCTTTCGAATGTTTCCCCGGAAACCTTTTCATAATGCGAACAGCTTTCTGCAGTTGCCAGGCTCAAAGAGTGCAGTGAAAAGCATAAAAGAACCCGAAAAGCACATTTCGACTGCTTTCGCCGTCTCCCGTTGCGATATAAGATTCGAAAACTTTCGACAGACAAAGGAAACGTAAGCCGCGAACTTCAATGCGAACCATTATGGAAAACTTTAGAGAAACCTCAATTAGGATTTTTCATTCAGTTTGTTTGTCGGCTGTTAAACCGCCATTCCTATTCTGGCAGAAATGGGAGAGCTTTGCCCGCCTGAATTTTCACCTTCTCTTTTCGACGTGAAATGCAGTTGCACCACATTCTTTGCATAATAAATTAAATTTCACCTTTCGCACACACACACACACACACATAAAACATTTATTATTAACTTAACCCTTTGCACTCGTAGATCGCATTAATCATACCCATTTATAACGGCCGACTTGAAATTATTTTTAAATTTCTATATTTTTAAAATATCGCTTTGAACAATTATTTGTATTAAAAAATATTATAATCTCATACAAACAAGGCATAATTATATAATTTTGTTTAACCCTTTAAGCGGTTCTTTATTCGTCGTATACATTGAATTATTTTTTTTAACGTCAATTCGATATTATTTCATGATAACGAATAAATAATACTATGTTCTAAACGTTACTAAACCGAGAAACATTTAACGGGTTAAATCTGAAAATTAGACTAATTAAAAAAATTATGTCTTATGCGTATATTATGTAATTGAATGACCTAAATTAGTTTTCCCAAATTACTGTTTATATAAAATAAGTTTATAGAAATTATTCCTCTATTTTTCAGTTTCAAAATGGCGGCGTACGAATGCAGAGAATTAAATATGATTTCAACCAAATGCAAAAGGATTTAACATTCACATTCTACACCGACTGAAACGTTTTCATCAACGCAAACACACAAGGTTTGTAATACATTCTGTGCAAAATTTACCACTGATGGCTGAAGAATTCCAGAGGTTTCCCACGGGAAGAGAGGAGACGGAAGAAGCCATGCACAACTTCTGGGAGGACTTACCTGAGTGGTACCTGCTCTCGTTCCTCGTTAGTCTTCTGTTCCCCCTGTGCCTCGCCCTCGTGCCGGGACTGTTGGGTGCTGGAGGCGGCAAGTACGGCGTGAATGTGCGTGCGGCTGCGAAACACAACATTCCCATGCAACATTCATAAGAGAACATATTCGCCACCCGAGTGGAACTCAACACTTTGCCGGGGATGACGGGGGATGTGCTTTGGTCGGTTCAACCCCCTGTGGACTCCCCCAAACCCATACGACAATGTTTAACTTTGAATGAGCAAAAGTATTACACTGAGAGATATCTTTTCTCTGTTTCTTTCTTTCATCCCCTTCAAGAGTGTCATTGCAATTGGAAACTATTTCAGGCTCCCCAAGATGGCGGCGCATATCGCGACTACAACAACATCGAATCATGCTCTCTCTCTACAAAGGGAACGACAACTACGGCCACGTGCAAGGCAACACCCACGTGGAAGACTACCTGAGTGGTATCTTTTCTCATTGTGGGTGAGACGTCGCTGCGTCCTCCTCGCCCTCGGCTGCTGGCGACTTTGGCTGGGAGCTGCTGACGGGCAACAAAACAAAGCGTCAATCGCTTACGGAAACAGCTCGAAGAGGGTTTCGAAGGGTTGTTTTCCGCTGAGGGTGAGTTTAAATTAAAATAAGGGCGCTAAGCAGCTAATGAGTTGATGTGCGTTTTAAAGCTATTGTACGATTCAGCAAAGCAAAAATTCTGCTGATCAAAGGGAACCGAAGGGTTTGTTTTCTCTAAATTAAATGGAAAAGAATTTATGGGGTGGTTCGAATTCCCACCACCCCAGATAACCCCGAATACTTTTTAATAATTTCAATTTAATTCCTCAAATCAAAGAAATGAACATAATTAAAGTATTTATTCATTAAATTATATGTGGTAATTAATAATTAAAGTGTGGGTTTCGTCAAAAATTTCTCACGACTGATACAACGAGTAATTACTCCGAAACGAATTAATTACTCGGTTGGTTCACGGTGTCATTTATTCGGGGTGGAAGGGGAGGGGTGACTTGGAAATCCATGTCGGCCTCGAGGAAGGGCGGTTGCCGCAGCCCCGTTCGTAGCGCAGGTATCGCAGGGGATGAAAGCGACCAGAGGGTAAAGGCGGAGGGGGCGGGGAGTCGAAACTAGCAATTGAATGAAATGGAGGGCGTGAAAGGGGTGGGAAATACGTACCTTGTGCCTGTTTGGGGACGTAAGGCGCCAGAAGTTTCGTCCGTTTCTTCTCATAGCCCTTTTGTGTGATGTCACCTGAAATACGAAAAGGGAATTTCTCTTTAAAACAATGGCCAAATTAACTCTATAATGTACCATATTCTCTAATATATAATAAATACCTGTCTAATCCATACCTATTGCATACACTCTAAAATATACAATACTCCACGTTAATACTAAAAGTGCCCGAAAAAACTGAGACTTTAAAAGTCAAACTGACCCAGACAAAATTAAGACTTTTATAAATATGAACT
>JAQIBA010000286.1:34829-48129 GCA_028293925.1 Brueelia nebulosa | reverse complement strand
AATACTATGTGAGTGTTTTATAACCGCGATTAGCTGGGGGGAGGAAAGGGTGACTTAGATTGGCCGAAGAGGGTTGAAAACGTTTGCCGAAGTTGACGAGTGAAGGCAATTAAAACTCTTACAATTAATTAAGCCCCGATAGGTGTTCGCATCATTTTTCTCCGATTTTTCTCTCGCCGCGATCTTTTTTCCCTCCAGGGGGGAGGGTTCGAAGGCAAAAAGGCGATTTGTCTGCCGTTTGATTGGAATCTTCGGCAGCCATTTTTCAATACGGAGCGTTTAAACCGCTCACGACTCATTGATTTTTGTTACGTTGCCATCTTCTCTCCTTTCATTTCTCTCTGCCTTCCGCTTATCCTCTCTCGTTTGTTATTCCTCTCCGGCTTTAATCTTCCGAATCCCCGACATTTTCGCTCCATTTCGTCTTCACGAGCCCGCAATTAGAGCTTTTGCCAAAGCTCTTCTGCTCCCCCCGCGCCCTGAATAGGATGAGCCTTCGTGGGAAAGCAACGCTGCTCCCCCACACCTGTGCACTTAGCCGAACCTCCGAACAAAGCAGGACCGAAACCCCGTGGGTCTTGCGCACCCCAACAAACAACCCCGAAGAGAAAAGTTTTTTTTCACGTCACCCTTAATAACGGCCAAAGAAACCCGGACGACGAGATCAAAGGAACTCTTTATGACGTTAATAGCAATTCCTTTTATGCAGTGCGGGGTCAATAAAACGATAATAATAATGACGGCGATAATCTCCTCCCCTATGCTTAGCTTAATAAACCTTTAAGTTTTTTTCAAACGTCACTCAAGGGATTATCCCCATAATGTAGATTTATTGGATGACAAAAGGGGGCCACTTTTCCCTTTTTTCCTGCAGCCCCCGGCCCACCGTGCGCACTTTTTGCCTTCCTTCCCGTTTGTTCACCTTCTTGTGCTGCTTTAATTAAAAGCTTGAGAGCTTTTTTTTTCTCAGGTCCATGTTTTATTACCGGGCCGGAAATTGCGAGGCTTCGTTTTGTTTTTCCTTTCGGAAATTGCGCATCCGGAAATGAGGGATTATTAAAAGCCCATTAAGCCATTGTTTCGGAGGAGAATAAAAGCCGACTACCCCCAACAGTCAATTTTTAAGTGAGATTTAAAGCTCCTATTAATTATTCACAGTGAGTTAGTTGGCTGACGTAACGAAAGGTAGTCGCCGTTGTGGTTACCTCCACAGAAGCAGGGCTCTTGAAGGTAATATAACTATAAAAACAATAATAAAACAGTAATATAGATTTAAATGAAATAATGTAATGTTTACTGACGCAGGATTAGAATGTTTAATGGCGAGTCGGCAACAGTCTGCCGGTGGTAACCACCAGAAATGGCTACAGCCATTATTATACCTTCGACTGTGAAAGAGACTGCACTCATACGCACTGTATATTTAGTACATCTAGAGCAGTGATGCCCAACCTTTCGTAATGTGCGGGCCAAACTTGAGTTTGGTGTAATTTCGCGGGCCACAATGTATGCGAAAATTATATATGGATTTTTAATATTAGTTTTTACTCTTTCTTCTCGTTTTCTCTTTTTCTCTTTCTCCTTATTTTCTTCTTTTCTCTACGTTCCTGCTCTCACGGCTATTGCCTTTGCCTCTTTTGCCCGGCTTTACCCTTTTTACAACATTTTATGCAAGCAGTCCTTTTGACTTATATCACCGAATGGATTCTAAAACATAAGCGTAAATTTAAAATTTTCCCGAAAGGTAAGAAAGAATTAAAAATCACCAAATACGTATGTGAATATAGGAATAAAAGAGTGGGGCCACATGCAACACCTTCACGGGCCGGATATGTCCCGCGGGCCGTAGGTTGGGCATCACTGATCTAGAGTATTGCAAATATAAAAATTATAAATATCGAATCTTCGCTGTTTCTTAGGAGAGGAAACACGAATGGAACCTACAACACCAGACTGTGCCGCAGCACAGCAGTCTTTCTCCGACAAAAGCAGAACAGAAATAAATTAATTAGGGATTTCGCCGCGTTTAACGGAATTCGAAGGGCGGCGCTGCTCCCCGTCCGTCTCGTTTCGCCCCGGTTCACCCTAAAAAAATCAGACCTCAGCAAAAATCGATTCCAAACCAATTTTCCTTTCAATAATAAAATCCAATTTAAAATTTTTTTCAAACGAGATTTTTTTTTATTTTTATTATTTTTTAATTTTCTCCTTTTTATTTATTGTTATTATTTATTTACTCTTTTTGTTATTGTAAAATCGAGCGAGTTGGGAAAATGATGATTTTACGTGAGGACGGGAGATTTGAAAAGTCATCGTTTATAATAACGGATGGGGGGGGGCGAAGGCGGCGGGGCGGAGGGAGGGATTTGCGGCGGTGGAAAATTTGTCAGTCGGTCACGGTATAGGAGACGAATGTTTTTTTTTTTAGCGGGGAGGGGAGTGCTTCCCCCCCCCCCCCCCCCCCTCGAGATAGTGTCTGATATATTGCCTCTAAATCTTTCCGTTTTTTGCTGTTGTTTTCAGAAATACAACCGAAGAAAAATTTGACGTGTGTGTTTTTCCACCTCATCTTTCACGAGGGACGTTCACAAATTGATGGAGTGAAATCATCTGGAGCTTTCGGAGAAGACTCGTGATGAAAATCGACCGAGAAACTCAGAGAGTGGCCACGTGAATGCCAAAATTTTATAATATAAAAATTTACCCTTATCTCGCCCTTATATAAGCAACAAATTTTTTATAAGCAACAATCAAAAAGTTATAAATAGGTACAGATCCAAAGATAAACAGTTATAACTTTTAATTTAAATATAAATATACAGAATTAACAAATTAAATATGAAATTATAAGTTAACTAAACAAAACATTAAGTAACATAGATTAAATAAATATTATAATAAGAACTAAATAAAATCTTATCAGTCAATAAATTAAATATATATTTAAAAGCTAAATAAACCTAACGTTAAGTACCATAAATTAAATAAATAACATCACATAAATAAAATAAAAGCAGTCAGTAAATTAAAATTTTATATGTTGTAATTATTTTGATTTATTCACTGCCGCCCTTAAGCATTATCTGATGAGTATTAGTAGAATGAAATCGATTACCTATTTAAAATACAAATCATTTATTTCTAAGCTATACAATGGATAGATAAAATATCTAATATAGCATTTAGTAGTATATAATATTTTTAGATTGAAAAAATAACTACTGAAAACCTACAGCACGAAAGATTAGTAAAAATAATAACGATGAATATATTCGACATATTTTTATATAAAAAATATATAAATTTTATACTCAGAATCTAGAGCAATACAAAATTTTATATAATTAAATAAATACAACGATACACTTTAACTGAACGCTTTTAAAACAACATCTGCATAAATCTATTCTCCAAACATCCCTTTTTTCTTTTGTAGGATTTCTTTCAGGAATCCTCCCCGTCTCTCTGTGACCTTGTGTCACCCCAGGCTTCTTTTTTTATGTCTTTTTTCATCTTCTTTCACCGCCTGACGGAATCAAAGCCGGTGATCGCAGCATTCGATTCTTCTCTCGGGGGTTTCCCCAATGGTACGATAATTTAGATTTTACATAACTCTCCGTTTTATCCACACTTCGTAATGCTCTCACAATCTCTAAACATTTTATTTTTCATTTCTTTATCTTTTCATATCCTCTTTTATTCGTAAAATCTCGTTTATTTCCTTATTGGGGTTTGCATCTCCTTTTGACATCTTCCTTTATCTTATCATTATTTCTAGTACTCGTAAAATCTCATTTATTTTTTTTTTATCTTTTTCAAATCTTCTTTTGTGAAGTTTAACTTCTTGAATTTTTTATTCTGTTTCTGCCGTTATTGAATTGTTATTATTATTAAAATATTGATACTGAATGTTTATAACTGTGTTTTATCTATTATTTTTATCTTCGTTTATTTTATCTTTTATCTCTTTACGTGTTTTTTCTATTTATTTTATTCTTAAATCGCTACCTTCATCAGGTTTTCTTCTCTTTGTATACTCTGTTGAAAAAGTTAAGAGACCAAAATCATCCCTTGAGCGTTAAAAAAAAACAACTAAAGCGATTTTGGGGGCGAAAACAAACACTAAAATCATCCGAATGCGACACTCTCACAACTCAAACGAGAAAAATTAAATAGAATTAATAAATACTCTGTTTGCCAACTCCAGTTAATGATTTACAAAATTTACGCGGAGAAATTCGGGGATGAAAGTGGGTTTTGAAAGGGCTGTGGACGGGGGATGGGGTGGGAGAGGGGAGGAACGAAAAACTTTCTCCTCTGTAAAGTTTACTGAAGAAATCGAAGCATGTGAAGCGATTATTTTAATAATGAAGTGAAAACAAGAACAAGATTGAGAGCATGAGGAGATGGGGAGGTAAAATGGGCGTTGATGGGGGGCGGGAGGAGGGAGGGGGGGAGGAGAGAGCGGAAGCTTAAAAACAAAGAAAAAACAGCTCACTTTGTATATAATATCGAATAAATAGGAAAACAAAGGAAACTTTTCACGGCGCATGCGTCGGGGGGGCTTCAAACGGGACCTGAATTTCAACAAAGGACATTAGCGAAGTTCTCCTTTTATAAATACGTCCCTTTTTTCTGTAAAATTTAAAATTTTCCGGGGAAAATTGGAGAAGCCGAATCTTAAAGATGGAGTCTGAACGCAGGAACGGGGGGGGGGATGATTAACCCGAGCTGAAAATTCTGATAGCATCAGATTTCGAATTAATTAAATTTATTCTCGACTTTATTAATATTCCGTTTTAATTATTGACTTTCACTCTGCCCCCTCCCCTCCGTCAAAACTGCCCATCTGGCGGTCCACCCCTTTCTTAAATGAATTCTTCTCACCCCCCGGCGGAGGCGAAAAAGTGCGACAAAGTTTGACCGGCAGAGACGAAAGCTCTGATATTATCGTGCGTGCACGTGTGACGATAACAAAGGGATGCAAATTTGAAGGGGGTTGGGCAGGGGGAGAGAAGACTTGGAGCCAGTCTACCCCTCCGCTCTGACATCTGGTTGCCGGTGATGAAAGGCAACGGCTATTTCTCTTTTTTCCGCAAACGGACGGGAGGGAGAGAACTCAATTTCATCCCCTGTTTAACATACGGGGGTCACTCCTACATTTCCCACTTACACGACGGGTATGAGGGCGTTGTCCATCCCTTTAACATCCCTTGGAAATGTTTTTAAATTATTCTGTAAATCGGGGACTGAAAATGATCATTTTTCACCCTGAATATTCATCCTCGACGAGTTCTAACCCCGAGCGCTGACAACTGGTTGCTTTACCCCTCGAGAATTGGGGATTTGAAAACCCTTTCGTGCGCATCTTCTTGATTTATGATGGGCGTTCGGTCGAGGGGTGGCAGAATTCATTTCAAATTCGGGGGAGATGAAATCTTAACAAAACCGCAAAAGCTCTGGAGTGGTGAAAACGCTTCCAAGGGTGTCATAAAGTTGCACGGTGAGGGTGCACGAGCGCCCCAACCTGGAATTTTCGAAAGGGAGCACAATTCCTCCTGAACTAAGACTGAAAAAGCAATCCCGAAATTTCTCCCCCAAACGTAAACTGCCCCCTTCCAAAATCTTGCTTTTATTTATTTCCACTTCTTCATAAAAGGGAAAACAACAATTCAAAATGTCATTTTTTTCAAGGGCGGTTTTTCGGCGGTGTGGGGTGAAGAAGAGAAATTGGGAAAATCGATGTGATGGTACGCATGCTACATCGGGGGAGAAAGGCGTTGGCTGCCACCCCCTGGCGTCCCCTCTTCTTTATGCTTTTTTTCATAAGTTTCGCATTCTTCGGCTGCTTTGATTTTCTTTCTTCCCCCGTTATTTTCGATTCTTCTTCGGTCGGGCTTTTTTCAAAGTTAAAAGTCGTTAATTCGTCCTTACGGAAATTACCGTTTATTTAATTTGAACGAAAATCTTAAGACATAATTTTTAACAACCGTGGTAAAATTTAATTTTGTTGCTTTTTCATTGCCTTTTTCGCCGGTTTTATTATAGGGGTGGAGTTGGAGTTAAGGGTGGCTTATCTCGACTCTGAATCTGATTCACGGGCCATGCAATTTGAGGCACAGTTTTCGGGTGTCGTCTCTTCAACTGGTGGATTCGAAAACAACCCCGTATTAGGGGTGACTCCAACGACGACACTCGGATAAGATATACAAGGGTTGTTTTTCCGCTCGCGCGAGAACGACAATCTCAGGCGAAGTCAAAACTGTGAGATTTTCTTGCTAAATTTTAATTAATTTTCTTCCGCTTGTCTAATTGCAAAGTTATGACGCCGAAGGGTGGAAAAAAAAAAACGAAACCAGAATCCAACTGGAGTGAAAATAAAAAGTTGTGGAGCAGATAAGCTTAAAAAATAAAAGAAAGAAATGAAAAGGATTTACTGCATTCTGAGGGAAAGATGAGGAGGGCGAGGGGAGTCCCGCTGAATCCTATCTCGGCCACAATAAATTATTTCCACGAGGGAGGGAAAATCTGAGGAAACCTCATTTTTCCGCCGATTAAAAAAATGTAAACAAAGAAGCAGACGATCTTTTTTGATAAGAAGTCCCGAAGAGAGAAAAAAAAATGCTCGGGAGGGGAAAGCATCCGGAAAATCCTCTTTTTTTCCACGAAATCAGGACGCTCCGCTGGCCAGGTTTAGTTTTTAATTACCTTGTGTGGCTAATTAGAGATGAGAAGCAATCAATCACGCCTGCCACGGAGCAGAGTGAAGCCCAAAATTACCATTAATGTACATATAAATAAATAATCAAGCAATCAGTCAACCTGTGGCAGCTCTCGCCGCGAGAAGCATCGGTCCCCGCTCCCCTTTTCGCCCTCGAGTTCAAAAACGTGGTAGCCTCTTCCTTCGCCGGAAGCTCAGCCGGAAGAAGAACAAGCGATGTTAAATTTCACCCCCCTCCAGAAATTGAACGGAAAAAAAGGGGAGCTCCGAAATCGGTTCAAACCTGACCGACAGAAAAGCTCATTAGAAAACACAAAACAAGAGAAAAAAATCTGGGTGAAAGATGGGAAAACCGTAAAAAGGGTTTTCCCGGGCTGAAAGCATGTGAAAAAAATCAAAAAGACGGCGAGGGAGCGGGAAAGGGGTGGAGAAAAATTCACGTAATTAGAAACTCGAAAAGTGAAGAGCCCTTGGTTTTTGAAATTTCCTTAAAAGGTTCTTAACTCCTTGAGTTATGTAAATTTATTGAAAGGATCCTTTTCTTCTCTCCTCCCCCGCCGCCCTTTCATTCTCTTCGACCTCCATTTTCCTCCCTCGGAGAGACCCTCCAGTCTCCCGCTGATTTCATTCGCGCTCAAGCTCGCTTCGTTCGGGGGGCTTAGAGCCGGCAGGAAGGGTGTGGACCACCCCTCGTAAATCCGGACTGGCCGTGGGAGATAGCGCCTCCGATTCAAACCCCCTAAAAATCCCGTCTCGCAGCCGAAAAATTTCAATTTCCCAGATAAAGAATGGGGCGAAAGCAAAGAATTTAAAAGTGTAAATGGAAGTCAATAGATGTCACGATGCGAAGCTGCATAACTCACTAAGGGCGGAAAGGGCCGGAAGGGGTTATAAATTTTTTTGGAAAATCTAAACAAGGAGCCTCGGAAGAAAGAAGAAGGAATCTTTTCTTATTTATCATAAATATTATATATTATTTATTAAAAATTGAGTCATAAATTCGACGGGGAAAATCCCTACATAAACACAGAGAAAATGGGTTTCGGTTTGAATGGGGCGGCGATGAGGGAGGGGGATGAAATTGAGTGTTGCATTGGCCTTTGCCCACGATGGTTTGTCCCTTCGAGAAGGTCGCTTTATCTTTCAGGAGGAATCTTTTACTGAATTTCGTGTAATAAAGGGTACAGTTTGGGATTGAAACATCGATAAATTCGAATTTCAAACACCGGCATTACAAAAATACAAAAAGTGATTTTTCAGTGTTTATTGAAATTGTATTCAGTGCATACAGAAGAGCTCAAAAGTATTTTGAACAATACAAAATATAAGAGTATAAGTGCAAGGATGCTTAGATACAACAAAAGATTATCAATTCTACCAACTTTGGAAATTTAACCACCGCCCTAATTAAACCAATTGTATTCAGTACATACAGTACACCTCAAAAGTATTCTGACAATACAAAATTTAATGCTTACGTACAGCAAAACAGCATCAATTCACCAACTTTGGACATTTAACACTCCCCTAATCAAACAATCTGGCGTTTTATGACACAAACCCCAATGTCCTGCAATGGTCTGCCACCCCCTAAAACACCCCCGTGTTTCGTGACCGTGAAACGAGGCGGTCGATCTGTCGATGTGTCGCTTGATTTATAGTGATAAGCACTTCCTTGTTGACTCCCCGTCCATCACCGAACGCGGGCGTTTAGAACCTGATACCTAAATGACGGGAGTCAATGGACCGTGAAACGGTTCAGGTTCGATTATTTCACACGACCGGATGAGACACATTTTTCGTTAACGTTTAAAATAACGGTTCATTTATTTGTTTTTGTGATTGACCGTTAAAATTATACGAAATCAGTTAATGCGAATGATTTGATGGCGTTTTTCATATTTAATTTTAAAATAAATTAGTGCGATTTTTTTAATCATTTTCCTGCAACTGTATTCGCAGCCCCCCCTAATAAGAAGCTTTCGAAGCGGAAACATGAAAACGTTTAATTTGAGAGAGAATATCAAAAGGGAAATCACATGAAGCGACAAAAACCGAAAAACCCAAACCAACACTAAGACAAACCCGAACGGCAAAGGTAAGTGTAATCAAAGGAGAGAGGAAAACCCGCCGAAGATGAGAAGATAAAGGGAAAATTCTCCAAATTTTCAACTCCCTTCCACGAGCCTTCGCCCCCAAACCTTTCTCGAAAGGATCCTCCCCCGTTCCCGCTAAGCATCCGGCTTAAGGAAAATAATTTCCAAACGTGGAGCCATTTGTCTTGAGAACATTGACGTCATCGCGAGGCTCCCTGACATTTTGTGTCACATAATGAACCCTCCCAGGTCGGTGCAGGCACGGGGGCCGAAGGGGGTGAGATCCCTCATCGACTGCTTTTTAAACTTGGATATTTAATAAATGAGAAAGGCTCCAATTTTTTCCTTTCCTCTTCGGGAAAGGTTATCATCGACGTCAAAAATGTTGCCTCACCTGCATCTGAAGGCAACAAATTTTCGTCTCATTTTTTATTTCTCGGGAAAACTCCCCCGATCCCCTGGCTCCCCCCGCTTTCAAGATTCGGATGAATGGGGTGTATTTTCAAAAAATTAAATAAAATTATCGGGGAAAAGGGAACGCATTTTGAAAACTGGAATGATTGGACGGTGTTTTTCCGAAGGGAAAGCGATGGGGCGAAACGGGAAAAGGAAATAAAGACGGATTTCAAGACAACGTGAAAAAGAAGTGCTTTTTTCATCTAATTGACCGACAAATAACGCGTTTAGTTTATGTGAAACTTTGATTGCTTTGTATTTATCATGGTCAGTTTTCATCCCTTCCGTATTCATCCCCTTTTGCGGACTGGAAAAACTAAAAGAAAACGAGCAGATGTTTTCGAGTAAAGAAAATTCAAAACGAAACGAAATTAGGGAGAAGAACGTCAAACTGCATTCACCCCCGCTTCTTTTTATCACGAATCGCAACCCTTTCACCCCCCCCCAATCATCCCCCTGCCAATCAATTTTATTCAATCCACCCCCCGGAATATTACGCAGTCGATTCCTTTCACCGTGCAATTTGGCTATGTGTGTCGGAACTTTCTTTCATTTTCAAACCCCCCCCCCCGCAACCCCCTAAACTCCCCCCCCCCCCCCAAAAAAAGGTAAAAAATTCCAAAGCGAATGAAACTTTACGGGTTTTGATTTTTCCCTCTCTCTGTTTCCGGCGCCTACTGAAAATTAATTTGACTTTTTCTTGAGCGGGGGTGGAAAATTTTAAAATTCATCCTGACTGTGGAAAAAATGATTCAAGTCCAATTAGCAATTCCAAAATGGAGTCGGAAGAAAGGGGGGGGTTTCAAAGGAACATGCAAAAGAAATCGGCAAAGGGTAGATCCGTTCATGTGAAAAACTATAATAAACGCTTAAAGTTTTGGAAAATTTAAAAAGCGGAAAATTAAAGAAGAAATCAGCTTCTTGTTAAAAGGTTGCGGGGGGGTGAAAGGGGGTGGAGGGCGCAAAATGGTATAACGTCGAAAGGGACGGAAAAGTTTTAATGAGGACCATAAAAGTGCCTAAATTAAACATTTTAATAAGATTTAATGTGATCAATTACACGATCCGTTAGCGCGGAGAGGGTGGAAATCGGGGGCAGTTCGATGCCGAAGAAACCCCGAAAGTGAACCCTTCAGACGACTTTATTCCGCCGTGACAGCCGCTCAAATGGAATGAAAAAATTCCCGGAATGAAAACAAAATTTGAAAATTTATAATGGGAAGATTAGACACGGGTGCTCAATCTCTCTTCGCGGGGGTCCGTCCAATTTAAAAGGGAACCTTACCCCTCTCCCCGCGCGCAACCCTTCCGAACGTCAAAAAAAAACTTTTTCGGGTCAAAAAAAAAACCGTGTTAATTTAACAACATCACATTCGAGGTGATAAATTCAATTCTTTACGAATCTTTTACTATTAACATTATTTATGGATATTAAATCCGCCATATTTTTTTTTATTATGCCCTCCCCGGATGTGGAAGGACAAAAACATTTTTTTTTCTTTTTCGGTGCGTTTCGGTTTAATTTGAGCAAGGAAAAGTTAATTATTTTCTCGAGTTATTAAATTTCCAAATTAATATATTTTTTTTATTATTATTAAACAAAAGAGCCAAATGACGAGAAATGGAGTTAATTTGTTCTTGTTTGGTCGTTATCTTTCGGAGGGAAAAGCTTTTGTGCTTTCGCTGAGAGACATAAATTAGGATAATGAGGGAGACTAATTGCCGGGGGAGGAGGGCGAACGGGGGGGAGGGAAAATGTTTTTGAAAAATGGGAATTGGGAAATGCTGCAGCTTATTGCTGAGCCCGTTTCATTAACTCTTTTTGGTTTTGTGCTTCGGCAATGCAGTCGGGGGTGAGCGTTTTTTTACACCCTTTTATTTGCTATTATTTGATTGCCCTAAAACAAAGCACATAAAGAAACAAAATATTAAAATATAACCTTAATTTATATTTTTGTTTGTAAATAGTAAATTTGAATAACTGTATAATTGTTCAATAATACCTTTCGGCGAAAAAGGGTGGAAATATTAATATATTTACTTGTATTATGTAATTATACAGTAATTTGTTATTTAAATTTTTGGTATTAGTAATCATATTTATTTATATGTTATACAGACATATTTTATACTTTTACAGTAGCGCTCAAAAAGTAATTTGACAGTACAAAATTTTCCCTTTTACATCCGTAAGAGTTACACACAAAGTGAAATTTCATTAAAATGCTTTACAACATTTATAAATATAATATAATATTAATTAAATAACAGAAGAAACAAAGAGTTTATCTTTAAAATATATAAATTAATAATATAACTAAGTAAGAATATTAAATAAAAAGCAAAAGACTAAGAGGAATAGGTATCTTTTGTAAATTTTTTTATTTTAATGCAACAAATATATTATTAATAGTATTGATAACTAAATAATACATAAAACCTTTAAGTAAAATAATTAATTTAGAAACTATTAAGTTTTGTATTGTCAAAATACTTTTGAGCGCTCTATACTCCATTTATTTTCGTATTTTGTATTCACCCTACCATTTATATTATTACAGTAACTGAAGTTATATTATCGCTTAAATGAGTCTTTAAGTTAAATTTCGTAAAAGTGTAAAAGTTTGAAGATCGGTAAACTTCAAAATAAATATACTGTTCGGAATATGTTTTCAGAGAAAATAATATAAATCACTGATCATAAATTTGAAATTCATATTTTATAATTTATATTTTGTGGTATTAAATTACTTTATTGTGATAACTTCAAGAAAATGTTCATATTAAACCCCAATAAGAGGGAAATAAACAATCCACAATAATAAATATTATTTAAATTATAGAGAATTACGACTGAAAATTCGCCATTTTTTTTTAAAACTTTCATAATTTCCAAGGTCTCTGAAAGTGCATTACAAAATGTTCGCACTTTCAGTCTGCATCTGCTTCAACAACACGTCTACGCAACACTGTGACACCTACATAACACTATAAACTACGTGATTTATTATTTGTTTCAACCCCCCGCCACCCGAATTAATAAAATCCGGAAGACAAACAGACCGCGAGCTCCAGAAAATGAAAAAGCAATCATTTCTCCTGAAAAAAAAAATTGGAATCTGAGAAGGTAGTGAAACATTTCAAAACAAAATTCGACTTTTTACGAGTTTTGCTTTTTACGACAGTTCATTTGTACAGTTCGGGAGGGGTTGTCGAGATGACGGCCGGGGGGAGGGAGCGGAGGGAGGGGGGGGAGGGGGGGGGGAGGAAATCATCATCAAACAGTCTGGAACTTTTACTGCTCCGTGGAACAGTCGAACATTCAGACGGACTAATTCGCCGGTCAGCTGCGAGTTGTTTCTGTTTATTCCTCCGTTCGACCTCCCCCTTATGAGGGGTTGCTCGGTTCTTTAAACGGAACATAATTCATTTCCGGGCATTAAATCCATTGCAGCGTGAAATGAGGGGTCCGAATGACCCCGGAGTACAGTTTCGCAATGGTTTGAGAAAGGCTCGGGCCCAGAAAAAAAAAAAACTCATTAATAAATCAAAATCTCAAAGCCAATTTCTTTCCCCTCCCCCCACACTTCCACCGCTTCATTTCTCCTCTTTTTTTTTTTAAATAAAAAAGATTTTAATAAATCATAATCTGAGAGTTTTTATGAGAGAATTAAAATCAATTAAAAAATCCAGAGATTAATTTTCCAAAAAAGCCACGAAAAGCTTTTCAATCCTCAAGTGCGGGCGGGGGGTGGGGGGTGAAGAGGTTGCGAAACTCCCTCCATTTCTTTCTCTTCTGACGAACTCGAGTTTTTAGGGTTAATTAGAAACCTAATTAAAATCCTGATTGACATTATCGCCTGAGGAAACGGGATCAAAATGTCGATCGGATTCCTCGCGGACATCTTTCGCCCCCGGGGAGGGACGGGGGGGGTCGGGGGGGGAAAAAAAATTTCGGGGGGCAATTAATCCGGGTCATTTGAGTTCCGTGGGATTTGAAATTTAAATGGGGGAGGATAAAGTTTTG
>JAQIBA010000286.1:0-34729 GCA_028293925.1 Brueelia nebulosa | reverse complement strand
GCT
The DNA here is from genome assembly GCA_028293925.1 of Brueelia nebulosa. Taxonomy (NCBI): domain Eukaryota; kingdom Metazoa; phylum Arthropoda; class Insecta; order Psocodea; family Philopteridae; genus Brueelia; species Brueelia nebulosa. The sequence continues at coordinate 34,726 of JAQIBA010000286.1, read as the reverse complement.
CCAGAAAATGAAAAAGCAATCATTTCTCCTGAAAAAAAAAAATTGGAATCTGAGAAGGTAGTGAAACATTTCAAAACAAAATTCGACTTTTTACGAGTTTTGCTTTTTACGACAGTTCATTTGTACAGTTCGGGAGGGGTTGTCGAGATGACGGCCGGGGGGAGGGAGCGGCGGGAGGGGGGGGGAGGGGGGGGGAGGAAATCATCATCAAACAGTCTGGAACTTTTACTGCTCCGTGGAACAGTCGAACATTCAGACGGACTAATTCGCCGGTCAGCTGCGAGTTGTTTCTGTTTATTCCTCCGTTCGACCTCCCCCTTATGAGGGGTTGCTCGGTTCTTTAAACGGAACATAATTCATTTCCGGGCATTAAATCCATTGCAGCGTGAAATGAGGGGTCCGAATGACCCCGGAGAACAGTTTCGCAATGGTTTGAGAAAGGCTCGGCCCAGAAAAAAAAAAAACTCATTAATAAATCAAAATCTCAAAGCCAATTTCTTTCCCCTCCCCCCCTCCCCCCCTTCCCCCCACACTTCCACCGCTTCATTTCTCCTCTTTTTTTTTTTAAATAAAAAAGATTTTAATAAATCATAATCTGAGAGTTTTTATGAGAGAATTAAAATCAATTAAAAAATCCAGAGATTAATTTTCCAAAAAAGCCACGAAAAGCTTTTCATCCTCAAGTGCGGGCGGGGGATGGGGGGGGTGAAGAGGTTGCGAAACTCCCTCCATTTCTTTCTCTTCTGACGAACTCGAGTTTTTAGGGTTAATTAGAAACCTAATTAAAATCCTGATTGACATTATCGCCTGAGGAAACGGGATCAAAATGTCGATCGGATTCCTGGCGGACATCTTTCGCCCCCGGGGAGGGACGGGGGGGTCGGGGGGGAAAAAAAAATTTCGGGGGCAATTAATCCGGGTCATTTGAGTTCCGTGGGATTTGAAATTTAAATGGGGGAGGATAAAGTTTTGATCGCCCCTAGTTCGGGGGATTAATTATTGAGTGCTTAATAATCCATTTCTGAGCCGGAGCTGAGTTTTTTTTCGGCGGATGGAAATCCCGTTCCTATTTTTTTAAAGGGATTAGGAAAACTTTTCAGGTTTCCCTCCCCCGCGATTTTTATCGAAGGGAAAGCCGCGAGGAAAGGTTATATTTTAAACTCCGGAGAGAGCGGTGGTCAGGTCGGGGACACGCGGGGGGGTCAGAGGGGGCCTCGGAGTTAAATATGGGATTCGTGCTCGTGCCGATGACCGATTTTTCAAAATTGCGCGCCCCGGGGGAGGATTTTGCAGGCCGCCGCATGCAGATCGATGGTTGCTTTTTTGCCATCCCTTCGAGGCAGGAAGTTTCACAAGAAAAGTTTTTTGCTTTTTCCAGTCTTGTTTTTTTCCCCCCTTCCAAAATGGATTTTTTCGGGAGAAGACCGGAAGAAGAGCTCGTGTCTGGAGGGGAAAACGGAATGCACACTTTTTTTTTCCAAAAAAATAATACGGAGGGTTGATAGATTTCGACGGAGGAGTTTGACCCTTGTGATGAAAAATCTCCAAAAACGGGCGGAAATCCACGGGAGCCCAATTCGATTCGAGGGTTTGAAATATTTGTACAAATAATGGAAAAAGAAACGAAAGGCGGGAGACGAAATGGGAAAAAGTGCACAAAAGGGAGAAAAAAAAAGGGAAGAAAAAATTTGTAGGAAGCAATCAGAAAATTATATTGGGGATGATAAAATAAGAAAAGGAGCTTTTACTCCTGAGGATAGACCGGGGGGATGGGGGCGGGAATGGAAGCAAAATGCTATTAATCAACATGGATTTGACATCTCTTTAGCAGGGGAAGTGTTACCCGCCATAGACTGACCACTCGGAATCATTTTCGGATTAGAGCTTTCGACTTTCGGTAATTAGGATAATTGTCCCAGACAAAAGGATTTCCGGATTTCGGAGAGAATGGCCGAAGTGAGTTCGGTGGGGGGCGGGGGGAGGGCGGGGAGGATTCCGGTTGCTTGAAATTTTAAATTTAAACCCCGGATTAAAAGCGGAATAAAATTGGAAAACCCGTAGATTCCCATTCAAAATTTAAATATTCTTGCTTTCCCGCAGAATCAGTTAAAAGGTGACTTTGTTTTGCCTCATTATTATTCTTTATGCGATAATTATAATTATAATATGCTTTCATTACTACAAAACGATATTGAAGCTACAGCGGAGCAGTACACAATCCAACCACTACAAAACCTACAAGACTCAATAATAAAATTCCCACAAACACTGGCGAAAAACAGTTACGGTACCAAACTGAATTTATGGGTAATTTGTCGGTGTGTTGGTAGCCGACAAATTACCCATAAAACAATTACATACATACAAAATTACACTTAACAATCTACACAATAACGAACAACAAAAAAATACAAGCCCAAGAAATAAAAATGACCTCGTCACTCCCGAAACAATCAATAATTGTATCTTGTTCCAAAATATCTATACGAGTTGAATCTCACAACTGAGGCAAAAAATACAATAATACAAAAAGAAAAAAATCACCCGCTTCCCAACCTAACCATTATTATAAAGTTAATTTATCGTTCAAATTTATATATTCATTGTTCCATATTATATATTTATTCCAGAAGCTGTAAGCCTAAATACTGATAAAAAATTGTATATATATACAGTAGCGCTCAAAAGTATTTTGACAATACAAAATTTAATAGTTTATTTGTTAATTATTTAACTGTAACATTTTATTATGTATTATTTAGTTATCAATACTATTAAAAATACATGTGTCGCTCTTCGGTATTAAAATAACAATTAAAATAACAATAAAAATTCTCCAATATAAAAATATACAAAATACATACAAAAGTAAATAAATAACATTAACTAATTAAACAGCAAAATATACAAATACAAAAAAAAGAGAAAGTATACAAACAAAATATACAAATAAAAACTCTTCGTTTCTTCTGTTATTTAATGAATATTAAATTCATATAAATTTGATTAATGACTGCCAATAAAAATTTCACTTTGTATGTTATTCTTACAGTTGAAACTACAAATTTTGTATTGTCAAAATACTTTTGAGCACTACTGTAAATAAATATACGCTCCCTCAATTGGGGTCAATTGGGAGAGGAAAAGAAAAAAAATTAATATAATACCGATGGAAGAAAGAGACGTTGGGTTATACTAAAACAGTCAAAAAAGTTACAATATTTTTTTCAGGTTCGAAATTAGAATAAAACCGAAGGGAAATAGAAAGGGTGATAAATAACCACCGCTGACCACCGAACAACGCCGATCGGGAAAGAATGAAGAGACCCCTTCCCTGTCGTTTCGCCCCCACCGGAAATTCCAGGGAAAACTACAGGGGAAGATTTTTATTCCCGAGTCCCCCACCAAATAAAACATGTAAAAATTTATGAAAATAATTATTATGTTTCGGGGCTGAGATGTCATCATCAGATAGTCATAAATTATGCCAACCGCTGGACTCTATTTTCAACAGTTTCTACGTCATAAATTTTTAGAGAGAAAGTTGCTTCCTCCCCCTCTCCCACCCCCTCTGTACGCCATCTTTTTCTCAGTCTAAGTTAACGGGAGCTGCGTAAAAATTCCCATCGTGTTTTCACTCAGCTTTTTCCCGAAAGCGGCGTCTCTTTCTCTGCTTTCTCCCGGCCCTCTTTCCCATCTCCTCTTATACATGCATGTTGAAGCTGACAGACGGTTCAATTTATCATATATGGGTCAAACGATTTTCTCCCATTTCTTGTTTTTTTTTTTCTCCCCCGGAATTTCAGTCAATAATGGAAGCGAGAGAAAATGGGGGGGTGGAACCGATACAATAGCGTGGGTTTTATATCTCGCCGCGGTTTTGCGGGGTGTGGGGGTGGAAGGGCTTTGAAGTAATAGCTGTCATGCTATGTATCTGCTTAAGATTACCTCCATCCCCTCGTGAATAAACTCAAAGCAACCCCGATATCGGCAAAACCGTATCTTATTCTGTGAAATTTTGAGTATGAGAACTCAATTCCGGGGTTTTTGAACACAGGGAAGGGGATGAAGGGAAAAGCAAAAGGCTTCTTTTGAAATTCCGTAATAAAAAGGCGTTAATCACCTCGTATTAAGTGACATACAATGAGTGGCGTTCGCACGCCATCCCTCTGACGTTTCTCAGGGGTTCGCTTTCTGGCAGACTCCGTTCGGTATTGCTTTTTACAAAATTCTAACAACTAATTCTTATTTATATCGGGGGCAATTAATTTCGGGAGCAAGTCCCAGATGTGCAGGATGGGCGGATTTTCCTCCCCCGCCGCGTTCGTCTCCCCCCTCCACCATCCAGACTGTTTTATATTTCAATGAAATTAGCTGGAGGTTAAGTGGAGGGAGGAAACGGCAGTTAAGTCGATCGTTTCACTTAAGGGTTGATATTTTAGACAAAGTGACAGACAGCAGGGGGGAGAGGACTCAACCTCCCCGGTCTTAATAACACATTTTTTGCGCGACCTTTCCTTTGTACAATTACGTCTGCCAGCCGAAAGGGGGATGTCAAACGGAGTAAAGATCTCTCATCAACCCCTAACCGTGAAAATAAGAACGTCGAATGCGAAGACTTCATTCGATTCGGTTGCGCTAACAGTAAATTACAGAGCAAAAACTTGTAACAGGAAACTTACCCCTCTCCTCCCTGCAAAATGAGCCGGGGAATAATTTCGTATTCAAATTTGTATACATCTCCTTTCCACCGTTATTAACAATTATTCTAATTAGGGAGATCATCGCGTGCCGCATGCAGGGAGCAATTTGAAAAAATATTTGCCGAGCCAAAGGTTCCCCGAACGAAATCCAGGTTCCAGGAACGGTCCTTCGTGAGCTCTGGCGTTTCCGTTGATTAAGTTTTTTAGTTTTAATTTTTTAATTGGTGCAATTCCGGCGGGGGCTCGCATCCTAAAAGACCCCCAAATTATTTCCCGGGGTTTGTTTAATGAATGGCCCGTTCTTTAACGTGTGCCAAACTTGGGTTTTCTTTTCTCCCCCGCCCTCCCCCGCGCGGGGTAAACCGAAACCGAAAGTTTCTTCTTTTGTCATCCCCCGGCCAGATTTTATCATCCACTTGTGTGACTTTTTTTTACCAGCCCCTCCGTTCGATTTAACCCGAACAAAAGATTCCGTCCTTCCCTTTTTTTTCTCTCGTGTATCGAAGCTGTCTTACTGTCGTTAAATTCTTCTTTTTTAATACGTCGGATTAAAAAAAGTACACTTTTTTGTCATTTTCCTTTTATGCGTGGGCCTTTCTTTTGTGCGCCCCCTTTTCGTGGAGAGAGAGGATAGGCATTCATTATTTGGGGAAAAAAAAACCCCGAGAGAGAATTCAAGGAGGAAACCCTTAAGGTATAATTGCTTAAGGTTTAGTTTTGCATTATCCGGAACAATGGGAGAGAGAGAGAGAGAGAAGAAGAGAGAGAGAGAACCCCAGTTTACAGGTGAAGGACCAACACACAAAAAAACATCTCCCGACCGAAACGGCGTAATTATTTATAAATATAAAGAGGATCGTTTCTCTTTTAATTATTTATAAACAAACGAAAAGAACGTTAATTTGTTAAAACATAAAAAAATTAGCCTGTCATTAGCTGGAAAGCAAACATAGTTAATGTAGCAACAAAAAGAAACCTCCCCGACCGAAAAATCTTCAATAATTAGTGAATAAACAATTAGCGGGAGAGAGAGGGAGGAGACTTCATTAATTTATTTGCTTATAATTATAATTTACAGCTGAACTTTTTTACCTCTCAAAAGGATTTAGACCGGCGGTATTCGCTTGAAAAGCACAAACTGCCGAAGGGTGGAGTTCGGCTGGAAAAGCTGAACAGTGGCGTAACGAGGGGAGCATATTTGGCCAAAAGTTTGATCAGAGGTTTGAACATAATTTAATCAATAGCAGTGAGCGTGGAAAAAAAAGATGATTTCCGCTTAGGAAAAAAAAAAACTCAGAGAAGAAAGAGATGAAGAATATATAAAATGAAAAAAAGATTGAAGGCATTAATTCGAATAAATAAATAAAAAATATTTTAAAGATGCACAGTTAATTCCTTTTTCATTTCCGACGCTGAGGCTAAAAGCCCCAGAAAGAGGCGAGGCTTTCGCGGATTTATTAGCGCTCTCGGCTAAATCTTTTCGAAAGCTTCAAAGTCTCCTCGAATTAGAAATTTTTTCTCTTTTTCTCTGTGCGAAGCTTAATTGAAGAAAATTCAAGAGATTAGAAAATTTTCCAGTTTCTTTTCTTTTTTAATTTTCTTTGGCCCTTTATAAAACTTTTCTTTAAACTGTCCCTCGACGTCCCGGGCCAAAATGCCACCACCGCTTCACCCCCCCCCCCCAGCTCTTCGCCCTGACCATCCCCCCGATTGAAGGCTTTTAGCCTCCACTCGCCAATTTTCTACCAAATTTCCCTGCTAATTTATTAACTTTGCAGAAGCGAGGAAAGAAGAGGTGGCAGAGGAGAGGGGCGGACGAAGGGGAAGACTGCTTTTAAAATCGATACCATCGCGAAAGCATTTGGCCTGCACTTTCCCCCGCGTTTTGCGAAAAACCCGTCCTCGGCAACATGGCCGCACTGTTTCCCCGAGAGCTCGAGGGAAATTATGAAGAAAACGGGGAAAAGCGAGGCTTTTCCGGGATTAAGAGGACTTGGAGTCATGCTGAAGAATGTTCGAAGCATTAAATAAACATTTCCGGAATTAGCCAGCAGTAACGAACACTGATCTCGCACTCGTTCTGTCCGAGCCGCGTGTCCACCGGGGGATTTGCATGTTTAATGCGTCCTGTCTTGTACTTTCTCGGTCGGAGGACCCACGCCGAGTTAAAATTACGATCGACCCCTGAATGTGTCGCTTTTGCTGCGGGATTCCAAACCTGGACTCAAACAATAGCATTAACAGGCTTGTTTTTCTGTTGTTCTGTCGCAGGAGGAAATAATAAATTAATAGAAAAACATTATTTCGAAGATATTCAAAATCATAAACTGCGCCGGCTTCTTGAATGTCTTTTAAGAAGTTCTGTAATCATACTAATATACTGATATACAGTAGCGCTCAAAAGTATTTTGACAATACAAAATTTAATAGTTTCTAAATTAATTATTTTACGTACAGATTTTATGTATTATTTAATTATCAATACTATTAATAATATATTTGTTGAATTAAAATAACAAAATTTACAAAATATTACTATTCCTCTTAGTCTTTTGCTTTTTATTTAATATACTTACTTAGTTATATTATTAATTTATATATTTTAAAGATAAACTCTTTGTTTCTTCTGTATTTATAGAATTTGTAATTGTATTTATAATCTATTTAATTTGTATTAGTATTGAATTTGTGTTATTGTATTATTTTTATTTATATTACTTATATTTTGTATTTGCAGTTTTGTATATTATTTACTTTCCATGATTTTGCAAGTACTTCTACATTTAAATATTAAATTAATTAATTGTAATATACTGTTTCATAACTCTAAAGATAAAGTCTTTGTTTCTTCTGTTATTTAATTAATATTATATTTATAAATGTTGTAAAGCATTTTAATGAAATTTCACTTTGTGTGAAACTCTTACGGATGAAAAAGGAAAAATTTTGTATTGTCAAAATACTTTTGTATGTACTGTATATGCATTGTTTGTATATAATATTTATATTTAAATACAATGGGATTATCGAAGTGCATTCAGTTTTTCATGAAATATTTTATTGTATCTTATATTAAGTCAGAGGGGGTTGGTCGGAACCCCTTGTTGTAAATAAAAAAACTCACGGAAACGCCCCCGACCGCTGATAAATTTTTAAAAAACCCGTAAATGCTTTCTGCGGAAGGGCGAATTAAAGTGGAGATTCCTCCAGGCTCATTGTGAGGGGTGGAAACTAATTCTTGTGGGCTGTGCTTTCGCAGAAAGGTAAATGGGAGAGCTTCGGCCGGGGAGGGCAGCGAAGGAAGGGAGAGGGGAACGACGTCGAGGTTCAAAAGAAGTAATAAAAACATCAAAATGTGAATAAGTAAAAATGAGTTTGCTTTTCGTAAAAATAAAAAAAAAAACGGAGGGGATGGCAAACAGAAGCGGAGAAGATAAGAAGAGGTAAAAAGTAAACAAGGTGTGACTCCGTCAACTTAAAAGTTTTTCCCCCCGAGTCTTCCCACGAAAATTCCTTCCAGATTTTCCACAGGAAAAATTATGTTTTTTTATGATTTCCTTTGGTGAGAACCATCCGCAGGGTGAGAGTCATCTCTAATATAAATTAAATTTGTTCTGCTCCTCTGCGGGGGGTTACCGGTGACCTCAAATCCTTTAAATACTGAAAAAACGTTTGTTGAGTGGGCAGACACATCTTGACTTTCCTGCAGGTCGACAGCGTTAAGAGGAGAAGGGGGCGATTTCTCAAAGCGGCCCCGTGACAAAAGACCTTGACAATGAGGGGTCGACGAAAGAATGTGAACCTATTAACACCGCAACAGCAGGACTGTACTTTATCAAAAACACCCTTTGCTCCCTCCCTATCAGCTCCGGGCTCATTTTGAAACTTTGCCAACCGGAAAATGGATGATAAAGAGACACGTGGTTCGCCCGATCGAATGCAATAATAATTTTTTTCCCACCAAAAGCGAAAACGGATTAAAAAGATCATTAATCAAAACTATTGCGGGGCGCGTTAGTCTGTGGGTCCGTCTGTCCGTCGTCTCTCCGCGAAATCTATGTCAATTAATTTTCACCCCCCCTCATTACGGGTTTAATGATCCGTGACTGATTTTTTTTTGTTTAATTTTTGGGATTTCTCAGGTGTTGAAGGTCGAAGGCCTTCCATTAATCAAGATATCGGGATAATTGAAGGGGTCAGTCGAAAGTAGGTCCCTCTCGCTTTTGTCGAATTCAATTTGAAAGGCTGCCAGACTTTTTTTCATTTTTTTTTCTTTCAAACGAAATCAGTCAATTATCCGCTCTGGCTAACCGGAAACAGATAGAAGAATTCTAAATAGAGATTTTATTATTAGTAACTTATTAAATTTCATCTCGTTTGGTTAATTAATTCGCTTTTGATTAATTCATATATAATTAATGAGAGGTTTTTACGGAGTCAATGTTATTTCGCTGCAATTAATTAGTTACTTTTCAACATTTACTTACTGCCACGTTAAACCGGAAACACCGGAAGCTTACCTGAAACAAATTAACAAAAAATACATAACATGAGTGGATGGCTTTTAGAGTTTTTATCTAAATCTACAAACCGCTTCTTGAATGGGTCACTTTGTAATTCGTTCTTGAGGTTTAAGTCGGGTCCTTTCACGGTTAGAGGAATGTTCAAGCGGGTGGTAAAAAATAAATTGCCTTTTTTAAAAAATAAAGAAAAAAAAATGGAAATTGAAATTATTATTGTAAAAAATATTAGCAAGTAGAGTGGAAAAATGGGAGAGGAGAACAAAAGCGGCTCCAGACTTTTTTCACTATTCAAATGCGTCCTAACGGAATCGAATTAACGGTCGGCCGCATAAAAAAATCGTTGAAAAGAGGGACAGATACTAAACGGAAAGCCAAAAAGCCCGGGAAAATGCTCGGAAAATAAAGAATTCATACAATCACACGTAAACCCAATCTCAAAACTAAACTCATCTATTTTTAAATAAGGCAATTCTCGACGTAATTCCCCCTTCTCCCCGGCGAAAAAAAAAAAAAAAATCCCGATTGAGCTGTTCATTGCCTCGCTTTTCAATTAACCCCCCCTCCCCCCCAGTGTTGAAAACTCCCCGGTAAAATCGGTCCTCTGAGCTTTCATTGATCCTCCCCAAACGGTCCATTAGCACCCCCGAAACGCAAAGCCTAAAATTACCGCGAATTTATGAATAAAGCTTCCTCTCGAAACATTATCCGACCCTTTCGTCCCTTTCCGTTTCCCGAAAAAGGCGGCGACTAACAAGTTAAAACGCTAAGAAACTCGATTTGATAAAAAAAAAGGGGAGGAAAAGGGGGAGGAGAACTAATCGCCGGCCAAACCGAAAGAGAGAAAAAGTGCGAAAGTGAGGGGGGGGGGGCGAGAGGTTAAGATAAAATACGGCGAAGTGCGTTCTTAGGGAAACGAATGGAAGTTTATCGCACACCTGTTGAAAGGTAACAATCCCGGGTTAAACATTTGCAAGGTATCAATGCGTGCCGATTGCTTTTTTAGGTCTTTTACTTTGTATTTCTCAGCGGTTACCCATTAAAATCGGATCCGTTTGCCTCACAACATTCGAAAAATCATCCCCGGGGATGAAAGAATCCACCGTCAGATCCAGAAATAATATTTTAGTAAACAAAAAATACAGTAAACATAAACTTTTGACGACCCCTTCAATTAAACTGTCGTAATTAACGAGTCGGTAGTTTTTAATGTTTTTTCTTCGTTTAAAAAATCGGTGAATTAATAACCGGGTTTATTATGGTTTGCCGATCCCCCCCGAATCTACCCCTTTTCGGTACACGTTCCCGGAACGACATCATTCGATACAATGTGCATGAGGGTTATTAAATAATGAGATCCACGTGTCGATGGGGATTTTCGAATCCCACCGCCCCCCTTCACGTCTGAACCATAATGCTAACGCAATTCCCCTCCATTCTCTCGTCTCCCCACCCCCCCTCCATCCCCCGCGCCCCCGGCGGTTTCTCCTTTCTCGGCTTTCGATTTTCCGCGAAAGTTATCTGAAATTTTCCCTGTAAAGCTTTTTAAAAATGTCACGCAGTGAGGAGCTCGGGGGAGGTCTCCTTGAGAAATTTCAAACATGATTAATTCGAAATTCAGAGGCTCTTCGTTTTTACTTTTAAGATTTTAATACCGAATAAATTCATTCGGGCCTTAAACGGGTTTGCATTTAAAAAAGGGTTGAAATTTTTTATTCTCTCGGGAAGATTTACTATTTGAGAAAGTTTTATTGATTTGTGCCACTTTATGTTTTTTTTTTTTTTCTGATGTCTTAGAGGGTTGGGTTTCAACCCTCAGACGAAATCTCTCGCCCCCGATGGTGTTTCGATTAAAATGGAATAGAAAAACCGACATCTGGCGACTCCCGCACTACAGAGGAAGGATTTTCCTCCAGCCGAAACCTTGTAAGCCGGCCACCAGCTGAACGAGTTTCCTTGTTCCATTAGAAACTTCCTTCGGGGAGGTTTATCCCACGCCCCTAATTCGAAAGGGAAGAAATGGAACGTGAAATTCGAAAAACTGGGTTAACTCTAAATCAGTATTTCCGAATTAGGGAACTTTGCCGGCTGCCCGGGATCCCTCCCGCCTCCCTCCCGCCCCCGTCCCACCCTCGCCTCGCCACAAAGAACTAATTATTCAGCTGTAATTAAGAGATGCCAGGATTTTCTTTTTGGCGTGCGGGTCAAAGAAGAAGAGAAAAAAGAAATTTGCCGCTGCCAAATTATTAAAAAAAAAAAAAAATTTCTTTGATCTCCTTCGGGTGTGCCTTTTCTCCCCGACAATTTTAATGACAGGTGAAACGTCCGTCTGTCGTCACTCGTTAAAATGAAGCTGAGGGGATAAAAAGTTCAGACGGAGGGCGTCCGTTTTCTCACTTTTTCGGACGCGCACCGCCGACTGTATTTACCGAATCCCAAGAGAGGTCAGCAGTTTTGGAAAACTGATTTGAAAGACAAATACAATGCCGAGGGTGAAAGGGAAAAAATTCACGAGGGGGGGGCGGAACTTTTAATTCAAAGACTAACAATTTTCAAAGCTCTGAGAAAGCTCCAAGGAAGCGCTTGTTGATTCAAAAGTTTTCCCTTAAAAAAGTTAGAAAGAGGAGGAGGGCGATGCAGAAGCTGAATGACCAGCCGAATTAATGCGGTTTCCCTCTCTTTTTTTCAACGAAAACCCCCCGAAGACACAGAATAATTACAAGAGTTTCGTTTACCTTTCTTTCCCGGGAGTTCAGCCCTCTTTTTGTTCCCTCTTCTCCCCCTCCCTCTTCCCGACCTCTTTTTTGTTTATTCTTGGAGCAATTTTTCATTCTCGATTTGTTTTTGTTTTCATTATTTCGCGTCCCGGATTACTTCTTAACCCCTCTTACCCTCAAGGACAGTTCATACAAGAGTCTGCTCATTATAATTTTTTTTATTGTGACATTGAGTCTTTCTACAATGAGAGCAATTACAATGCCGCATTGTATGTATATTCCACTGTTCAACGCCCGGTGTAATCCTTAATTAATTAATTAATAGAAAATACATTTTCGACTTTATCGAGCGCCTGGAATACAATAGGGGTGTTTGGTGCACATTGCAAACAGCTCGAGGAGATTTTCTTCGAATTTAGAACTCGAGTCTGTTTTTCTTAATTTTTTTTGTCAACATCCTGTTTTTGATTCGGTCACAATGAAAGCGCCCTTTCGCCCCTCTCAAAAAAGGCTCTCCATCCCGAAATCCCCAAATTACACTTTATAAAAGCTCAACTCCTCCCGCCTGACAGATTTCAATTTGTACGAAATCCCCCCCCGTATTTCTATTTCTTCGAATTTTTACGAAAAGTTTAGAAAATCAGAGAAATTTTTAGGTTGGGACTGGAATAATGAGAAAAATGATGAGAAAAGTTTTGGATTTCAGCCTTTTATCCGACCTCCCCCCCCCCTCCCCACGGCCCGCTTTTCCGCCCCCTCCCCCCCATTCGACCGTCCTTTTGTTTCAATCGAGGTTCTCGGCCCGACTAAACCGATTTTATAATTCAATTAACCCCGATAATGCTTCCATGAAATTATTTCGAGGGGGGGAAACAGGTGGAAACCGCCGCCCCCTTGAAAATCGCCCCTGTCCCCGCGTTTCCTGTAGTCACGTCTGTCGTTTTGTAAAAACTTAAAATTTGAGAGCAAAAAAAAAAAACGAATTTTGCAGCCGCTTGCACGCTATCAATTTAACAAACGTCAACAAAACCGGGTTTAATTTTGTAAACAACACCCAGCTTTTTGTGTTGTATTTTTTTTTTTAAATGCGAGTCGGGGGCGGAGTGAGGGGGGAGGGGTGGGAGGGGTGGGTGGGTGGAGTTTTGCAAAAAATTATCAGTAAAAAGCTGCCGTAATGAACTGTTTTTTAACTGCCCACTTTGCTGCTGACGTTTTGAAAAAAAATTGATTTGAATAATAATGGGTGGAAATAATTTAAATTCCCGAATTGGGAGCTTTTTTTGTTTTAATTTCGTTTTAATTGCCCGGTTCTTCCCGGAAAATCGGCGTTTATTACGCGAATAATACGAGGGTAAAAAAACGAAAGCCGGTGCCTTCGGAATGACCCCGACTGGGGCACATGTGGGCACCAACTGTTGCAGTGACAGACCGCATCGCGTGCCACAATTCCAGACGAGAACGTGACCGTCAAGACCCGCTCCTGCAACTTCTCGCCAGAGAGACGATTATTGTTCGGCAGACAACGGACGCATGCGGTTAATCCGCAGACGAAAATAAAAGGCGATAAATAAAAGCGGTGGAATTATTGACGGGAAAAATTGTTAGGGGATGAAAAACAGCGAGTGAGGTTTGGCAAACAATCGGAAAGTGACAATCGGGAGCTAAACGGAGCATAAGAACCCGTTTAGAGTGGGCGAGGAGGGCGGCATAATGAGGGGCGAACTGTTCGCAGACTGTAGTCGAGGACAAAAGAAACGAAAAGCCATCCACCTTGCCCGAGTGGTCTTCCTCGGAGCCGCAAGAGTGACTCTGAAAAGGGACGCAGGAGAGAAGCCATCCGGAACGAGGAACCTCCCCATTGGGCGAGAGACAAAAGGGATGCCATCCCCTGGTTGTCGAAAAATAAATAAATCCCGGAGTCTCTTCGGATGAAGGTCCGCGACGCGAGTTATGAATCATTTTTAATTGATGACACTTTTTGTTTTCTTCTCTTTGGTTAGTTTTGATTTTACTCTCTCTCTCTCTCTCTCTTTGCTTCCCTCACTTATTAGCTCTCTTATCAACCGCATATTCCGTTCGATGTCAGAGTTCTTCGGGCGAAGGTGAAGCCGCGGGGTGAAAATAAATTCAAGGAGGGCGAGGCGAGGGGAGAGAGTATGGATATACGTGACACAAAGGGAACGACGCATCTCTATGCAAATTTCGATCCCCCAAAGACCAGATTATATACAAATGAAAGGGCATGGATGGTGAAGTGTGGAGAGGAGGGGAGGGTTTGACGTTACTTTGTTAAGGCGTCGTTGGTATGGAGCTCTTCGAATTATTCAAAATAACTTTGAAATGTTATTAATGTTTAAATCGAAAATGTTTCCCGTTTTTATCTCCTCCGCCGCCTGGGGGTTGGTATATTGTAAGAGTTATACGAGATTAAACCCCGAGGATGACATCACTTCGGAGGGCCTTTGCAGGGCTTTCGCGGGACGACCCGTCCGTTTTATTCTCCCGGGGAAAAGGGTCAATCCTCAAAAAAATACGGAAAGTATAAATTCATTTTTTATGCGGAACCCGACTCTCTCCCGACTTGGGATCGTGATGTCCCATTCAATCAATCCTGAGAGGGAATATCTCCCGAGGGAGGCATTTAATTACCCCAATTTCCTTCCCAGATCCAGACCACGGTCCTGGGGAAACGTGGAAAGAATAAAAACGGCCCTTGAGCGTTTCCGACCCCCTCCCATCATTCTTCTTTCTGTCTCTCGACAATGGAAATCAATTTAAAATATTACTCGGGATTCATAAATTCAGCACGAGCTTTTGGCTGGGGAACTCAGACCTTTCGGACTAATTTATTAAATTTCATCTTGCCTATATGTGCACTGCGGAGGGGGAGTAAAAGGGGCGGAAATCAGCCGGGAGAAAATAATATTCTTTGCGGGACTCATCATCGACGTTGTTATTAATACCATTCACATCAAACTTGTTTAATTAACGAAGCTTTTAAATTATTTTGGTCAATGGTTTAATTATATTGATTCTGAGGGCTAAAGAATGATTAGGGGTGAGTAGGAAAGGTCAGGTTTAATTATTTTTGAGGCTTTGTTCGGTTCATTAGGGCCACGGCTCATCAAGAGACCTTCGCTTTCCTGTCATTAATTACCGCGCAATCAACCTCGCACCGATCAAACTCGAGGAAGAATCCGAGGAAAAGTCTGGAAAGATTGCCAACCCCATCACTCGACGACACTTTGTCAAAAAAAAACACATTTCCACAGTCAGCTGCCACTCGCGAGGGCCATCAATAAAACTGAAAAACGAGCCGGAATCGTTGATGCACCTGTTGACGGGGCGGCAATGAATGGGTGCCGATTTGCAGATGACTTCGAATTTGGCAGAGGGACAATTTGGCCGGTCGATCTCGAGGAAAGGAAAAGAAATTCGAATGAAACTGTCAAGATTCGAGACAAAGAGCGTTTTAATTAATGACAAAAAACTGACGCGAAAATAAATCATTTTCAGCCGCGTTTGAATCCCCCGAAATTCGAGCTCCCCTGCAACAACGCAGAGAGGGAAAGGATTCAAAAAAAAAAAAGAGATAATGATTCGCCTCTTGCTCACCCCTTTCAGCCGCCCCAGGATTAATTATTGCAATAACCACTAATAAAAACATCAAAAAGTGACAAAACCTAAGACAAATGAATCGAGTGGTTCATTCAAAGGTGGCCGCCATTAAATATGCACCAACAGCTGAGCCAGCACGGCAGAGTAGTGTCTATCAGACGCTTCATCCCCTCTTCAATCAACCCCGCGACAAATATTCTAAATAATAATCAATAACACCCGATAAATAAAATTCATTTTTAATGGGATTATTCATTTGACAGTTATTTTCCTACAGATGGGCGCGAAAAAATCCGGTTTGTTTTTTTATTAGGTTTGTCGTGCGGTGCAATAGAGAGGGGGGGGGCAGGGGGAGATGTAAGACCTATTTGATTATGGGGTGATACTCTCCCTCTGGCTGTTCACGCCTAACTGGAACCACATGTGCGCGGTTAAGCTCTTCTAAATTGAAAAAAATTAAAATACAAAGACAGGGTTAACGGGTCGGGGGTTTTTATTAAAAGAGATATTTCACTCCCGAAAAGGGCCGAAGATCCCCAAACCGGAGGTAAACTTAAGCGTCGAGTTTTTTTTTTGGGGGGGGAGGGGGTGAGGAGGAGCAGAAAAGATTGTTCTAAAGCAAATTAATTAAAGAAAAAAGGAATTGTGGAGCTTATTTAAGAGGCTTTTGCCGTTCTTATATTTTTCTTGCGGATTTTGAAACTGACTCTTCAGGTAAAAACGAGAACAAAATTAAAAGAGAAAGGTTATTTGAATAAAAGCGGGAGGTTAGAGAGAAGGAAAAGAATTAACCGGTTTGCTGAAAAGCTTGATATTCTCCTATTGGCTTCTCTTTTAATTATTGGATAAGCGGTGACCGACCGGAAAAGTTCGGGGAAAGTTTTCCTCGTCGATTAGTTGGCGGAATTCTTTTCCGAGAATCGAGCCAGCATTTGAAAAGGCCCCGAAAAAAATTCAGTAGGCGGTTGACTATTTCTGATTTCTCACGCTGCACCTCCCGTACAAAAGGAATCAAAGTGTGCCAATTCCATCGGTTTTGAAAAATGAAAACGAACAGAGCGAAACCGCCCACAGTGAGTCAGGGAAATCATGCAGCGCCCGAAGGATGAGTAAAGGGGAACCATAGAAATACTTAAATAACTGTTTACGTTAAAGTAATAAATCGGCAAATAAAAGTATAAATTGTTTTAACATTCTTCCCGTATGAAGATAAATGGCCGTTGATTTATTTAAATCCTTGGAGCTTCCTCCCAGTGTTCATTATACTTTAATCAAAATTCGATTAGCGCAAGCTTTGGGAGCCTCCAGAGAAAACTAAGTCGTGACCTCCCGTGTAATTACATCTGAAGAATTCCCCGGGACGTTCACGAGGGCCCCGGGTACTCTCGGGCCCAGTGGGCCATCACGGAGCATCGTTTCCGGTCGCGAAAGGCTCCTCAGAGTCGGACTGAGATAAGGACGGTGAAAGGGTGAACGATAGGAGTACTTTTCTAAGAAAAGAAAACTTAACTTAAGGATCGCAGACATTGAATGAAATCTCAAACGGATCAAAGAAGTTATTCACAAAGAAATATACAGGTGAGCGTCTTGAGAAAAAGAGATAAAATGTGGAAAAAGTTTATGAGCACGTGGTGGTCGTGCAGAAGCTCTTAGTAGAAAAACTGATGGATTCTCGTCCCTTCACCCGTCAAACTTAAGTCTGCCCACTTCGGAAGAAATAATATCAGAAAGAATTAAGCCGAATGAGCCATAAAAGCTCACGAGAGGGTAAAAAGCTTTCCAAAAATGGTCAAAATTAATCAAAAAAAAGAGGGAAAAAAAGAGAGGAAGAATTTCCTTTCTCCGACATTTTTCAAGGTTTTAACAGAGAAAATGAAAATGCCCCCCAACCCCTGGAAAAGCAGAAAAATGTCTTCCCCGGATCTCGAAAGCGATTTATTGCTCGAACGAGGGCAAATGTTAATACGCGGAAGAGTTTATGAAAACTTCAGACAATTTATGAAATGATTCCGGCGCTGATGGAGGTCTTCAGGTTATCGATTTACAGACAAAATGTATAAATTCAGGATGAATCGCAATGTCCTTAAAAGATATCATTTAACACCCTTAATTTCATATTCGTCACACTCTGTGATCTCAACTAAGGGCTGAGAGTAAACCCTAAAAGGAGCAGACGACTCATTGCTGCATTTTTTCTCCAATTCGTTCGATACTTCTCGGGTGACCCTCCGTTAGGTTTTATCTGATTATCGCGAACCCTCGAAAAAAACCCGTCATCCCTTTGCTGTCCTCACCCCGAAGTCATTCTCGGCGGAAACCGACGGCGCAACACCCGCATCCCATATTCCGTCACTAAAACACAAAGAGTCGCAATCAAAAGCGGAAATCTCCGTCCGCGGCAGAGAGAAAACCTTTTCCTCTCGTGGAAAAAACCGTTCGCGTCACGAATCCCTAAAGGGTGGCACGAACACTCCGGTTCACCCTCCAGCAACCCCCTGATGAATAGATGCCATCGGATTTTGACAGAAGTATAGTAATTTCTTCGGGTCTCGTTAATTAATTTCCATCCGAGGGGGAGAAATGATTACATTTTCTCGTGATACATCGAATTTTTATGTCGTGGGCCCCACGAGAGGACAGACGCAAGCGCGCGCACCCTCCGCGATTTTTTTCAAAACAAAACACCCCGCCCAAATTATGAATCTCGAATAACGGTTAACCCGGGGAAACATCCAGACTTAGGTGAGGGAGGACGGGGGGAGGGAAGGGAGGGCCGTTGTCCTTTCTGACCTTTTCACTCAGTCTTCCAACATAAGTTTGGAATTAGTTGGAGTATAAATTTTCACTCGGCAGCCAATCCTTCACTTCTCTCCCGACACCACCCCACCGTCTTCGTTTTATTATCCTCTTCTTCGGAACCAGCGACCCGTCTATCATTCCATAAATCCGCTTCCGGGAAAATTCATCCTTCTCTTAATTTCCCTCTTGACCCGGCCACTTTTGCATTTCCTTCTGCTTTTGGTTTCCGGTTTTGCGACTTTGTGTCCTTTAATTACGAAATGAGGCCCGGTTAAAGAGTCATTTTGCCCTGACAGTGCCCGGGCAACGTCTCCAAACCACCCCTCAATCGAGTGCTGACAACTTTCGAGGGCTGCGGAAATTTCAAATCTCTCTCGCAGACCCCAAAGTCCCATTCAGGTGAGAAAAATCCATTTTATCGGGCGAAGGTCAATCCCGCGTTTAAACTCAATCGAAAAATCGGCTCACGTTTATCCCATTTCGTTCCCGGTTTCCATTGATCTCCGAGAAAGGGTTTCGTCCCTCTGAACCCTGCGCCGATGACCGCCCCCTCGCCCCCGGGGTTAATTCGGAAGACGGTGGAAAACAAAAACAAAAGAGGTAACGAAAGGCTTGTTTAATAAAACGTGGTTTTGGGGAGTTGGCGTAATCGGTTCGACTCGACGATAGCGGTCACGTACGCGTGCGGACATGACGCAACGTTTCTCTCAAATTATACGGCTTTGACTCTTGCAGCAGCCCCTCTTATGTAATTTCACTCATCTTCGAGCCTTCGATTGGATTTCGATTTTACTGTAATGAGTGCATGCGCAATCTCCAATCCGCCAATTTTTCAGCCTTTTTACGAAGACGGTAATCCGATTGTAATTTCTCTGGGAGTCCCAGGAATTTTTATTCAGAGAAATGGGCGGCGTCGCCCTGGAAGCAGATGGGGATCATTGGAACATCAATACGTGCTCTCTACCTACGGGATAACCCGAACAACAAACCGGAAATGACAACAGCCAGTGGTAATTATCTCAAAGCCGGCAGAATCAGAGAGAGAGGGGAAAAATTCGAAGGACAATTTTCAAAGCTTCACTTCATTTGTATTCCCGACACGGGGAGAAAGGAAGCGTCTGCGCTTCCACGTTTTGGGGGTTACCAAAAGTTACGGGCAAAAGCTCGTCCCCGAAGAAATCGAAATGGAATTACGTTGAATGACTCGTTACGAGAAAACGAGCAATTTATTTCGCCTCCTCACGAAATCATGTACCTGTTTTCAAAGCAATTCATACTGAATGCAACAAAATTAAATGTAAGACCGCTTTTGTTTTTTCTCTCGTTGCTCTCTTTGTCATGAGTTTCCGCTTCAATTACGAAAAGTTAAGTGTACCGGGCTTTTTCAACCATTGTATTTTCGCCGAAAAGCGCACGGAAGACCCGAAATGTTTTGGAAACTTTGAGAAAAAACCTTAAGATTTAATTACGCGATATTATTTAACTATGCAATAATAATATAATGACTGATTATACATTTGATAGTGTCACATTTAGCCACGAGAAGACATTGTAATTTGTATTTAATGATATTAAATTATTGTGTTGTAAAAACTTAAGAGTATGTCAATTTTGTAAGCCCCGATAAGGAGAGACAAACAATATATTATTATACAAAGAATATAATAATAATAAATATTGAACCTCCATTTCGCCCGCAGGCATTGGAGGTGTTCTCTTACCAATACAAATAAGCAATAATTACAATATGTTTTTAATAAAGTATGATTGGGGCGGAGTATAAATGCCACAATAATTATAAATAATAATATGCGACGAATAAGAACGTACTATACAAAACAAAACAATACAAAATACAATTAGGCATTATACAAAAATAAAATCGTGTAAAAATAAAGTTAAATACTGTATAAAAATACAAATAATAAATAATAAAATAAAATTGGGTGTTATGCAGGGATAAAAACGTATAACAATAATAATTTAAAAAAAGTAAATAAATTATTTGACATTTAACATTGAGAAATAAATTAACAGAGTAACATTTAATGGGGCTTTGTTTATAAAATAATATAAAGTCCGCATAATAATATAACAAACCGTGTAAGTCTGGACACTAAAACAATAAATAAAACATAGTCACATGTAAAAACTAAAACAAGAAATAATAAAAGATAAAGAGAAAGCAGTCCTTGATCTCTACTCAAAAAGAGCAATTATACAAAGAATATTTTAATACTTAAGCATATCACAATTGTATTTACTTGAGCTCCCAAAAAAAATAAAAAATTGTTTGTTATACTATTAAGAATTCCATCTGCCCTTCAACTCGGCTCATCCCACCCTCCACCAAAATAATTTTTTATTATCCTTTGTACTGTTCCTTTATCTCGTAATCCCCCACAGAATTTTCGGTTACTCAAAATATATAAAAAAAAATTATTTTTACAGCCTCCCATAAAAGAGCAAAAGGAATCTTCGATTCCCGAAACCTTTTCTGAGAGCCGTAATCCTCCCCCTTTTGGGGTCATTCGTGACCCGCACAATGCATGAGATTTCAGGGGGGGGGGGAGGAAGTGGAAAACCTTTTCCGGTAAAACTTTTTCCCCGAAACCCCGCTGCAGACTATTATTGAGTCATCGACGGGGATTCGAAATATGAAGTCGCTACGGGTAATTAGAAATATTCATTTGTTTATTTGAGGGCGGTGGTCTCGAGGGGGGCGCAGCGAAGTTAAGACGATTAGTGAACAATGGCTTCCTTTTATGTTCTGCCGGCTTTTTATTTATTTAAACGGTGCCTCCTGTCTGCTGCTGTTGCGTCCGATTGGTTTTAAATGAGATGAATGAAGATTTTTAGGCGCGTTGCCACCCGGTAAGCAGGGGGAAGCAGAAGTGCCCGAAACTTTATCGAAAAGGTTTTAATTCAGTCCTCATTTTGCAAGCTTCATTTTTTATAATATTCCACTCTTATTTTAACATGCAATTAACGACGCAGCAAATAATAAAAGTACGTAATTATAGTGTTGGGGTTTTTAGTAAAATGGCGTGAGGAAATTAATATGTTATGGAAAATAGTCATATTTTTATTGCAAACCGAAACAAATCATGGCAGTCAACGCGTTAACTCAATCTCCTCAAGACATATCCACTTCTGAGATTTTCTTCCCAAGTTTTGACGAAAAGAAATCACCCTCCGATAAAACCGACAGACGAATCGTCTTCAACTAAAAATCACTTCCCAACTGTTTCGAACCAATCAACCAAAATCCCCCTCCTTTCATTTTGATTAATTCTTTCGAAATTTCGAAAAATCCCAACTTCATTATCCTGCACTTTTCCTAATTTCTTTTGCATTAGCTCCTTTTTTCCTGCATCAACAACTTCTCGATAACCCCGGCAATTTTCCAGCAGAAGAAAAAAGACCGGACGCATGATACAAAAAACTATTCCAATCTGAAAAGCGACTTCAATCAATCCCTCCCCCCTCCCCCTTACCCCCCGACCGATCCCCAAAAAGAAAGAAAACCTTTGTCCGAAAAACCCCAACTAAAATCTGTTTCCCTTTTTTCCCTCTCTTGGAGTAGTTAAAGAGTAAAACCGAGCAAACGTCAGTTGTTTTCTAAACTTCCCCTCCCTGTGCATCCGTCCTCTTCTTCCATCATTGATTCTCCATGTTCTCCCGGAAGAAAGAATAACAAAAAAAAACCCCGAGACTGTTTTATAGTGCAATAAAACTGAGCTCTTCTCCAAAAGGAGAGTTAACAGAGAAAGGGAAAAGCTGTGCGCGCTGTGATTTTTCGGGGGAGGCGGGGGGGGGGGCAGTCGAATAATACCTTCATTAAAGGCTCTCTCTCAGGGGCGGAGGAAGGAATGACGAGGGCAGTTTACGGCACGTGATGCCAGATGGTTCGAAACGAATTTCTTAACGAGTCTGGCCCCTCGGGGATCTCGACGCCTCGTTTCACACTTATTCTTGCCCTTCCCCCCATATTTCGTTTCTTTCGCTTTCTGGATGTGAATTATAACTTTTTATTTTCTAATTTGGGTGTAGGGGAATCCCGAACTCACTTCAGGGACGCTGCTGAAATTTCAACACACAATGTTGTTAACACATTAAGGACGTTGAGAATCTCTAACGCCGCACGTTTTCCGGCAAAACTTGACGTTTTAAAATCATTATAATTTTGTTATTACGAAGCAATTTTTGTGAAATTGTATAATAAGATGCGCTCGACTATTATTGGACAAAAATTGCTTTTTTAATAATTATAATAACTTTTTTACTTAAAAAAAAATTAACGCAAACGAAATTTTTAGATATTACTTTTAAAAAAAAACATAAAAAGTACAAAATCAGACAATAAATTATGCATATGTATAAATA
The DNA here is from genome assembly GCA_028293925.1 of Brueelia nebulosa. NCBI lineage: Eukaryota > Metazoa > Arthropoda > Insecta > Psocodea > Philopteridae > Brueelia > Brueelia nebulosa. The sequence continues at coordinate 11,983 of JAQIBA010000286.1, read as the reverse complement.
AACATATAAGAAAAGACGTAAAATTAATAAAAAATAATACATAACAATATTTAAAATTTGTATTATAATAATTATTACAAAAATATATTTATAAATATGAGCGGAGTTTCTTTTAAAATAGGCGAAGTAAAATACAATGGAGAATGTTAAATGGCCGTATGAAAGTGGTGGATTTCATTTTTATTTTTTTATTCATTTGATCACAACTGCCAAATTTAATTATGGAGTGTTGGAAAGAATAAATCGGTGAAGGGAAGATGAATGCATCGAATAAAACATGTTAAAAAGTAGTGAAAAAAAATGGGGTGAAAACACCCCATCGAACCGAGCCCCAAAATTAATTTCGCCTGAGTGAAAAAACTCAAAAAAGTCTACCCCCACAGTTTCTTACGATATGACCAAAAGTCACGAAGTCCCCTCGAGTGCACCCCCGCACCCCTTCCGGTTGGGACCTGCCCCCGACCCCCACGGCTCCCCCCCGGAACGGGCAAACGGGCCCGGGGTTATAAATCAGTTTTTTCCTAAATTTTATTTGTGAATTATTCGGGGAAAATTTTATTTCTGCCTTCTGCTTGTGGGTTTTTTGCTGCGGTGTGTCCCCCGTCCAAACTGCCCGGCGTCCCCCTTGCACTGATCCCCGGCTCTTTGTTTGGTGCTTTATTTACATTTTTGAATCAAGATTATGTTATTTGTGTGGCTTTGGGGATGTCGGAGGGAAGGGATGTTGATTCCTGAGGACCTCCACTTCCACGGGATTGTAGCGGATTCGGCAAAACATGTTCGGCCTACGTAAGGATCCCTGTCACATATTTCGAAAATAAGCGGATAAAAATGAGCTGCGCCCCCCCTCTCCCCCGGGAACGAACAATGCTTACTCGGGGGAGTGTAGGAATTTATCTGTAAATCATTTTCTTCGCTGCAGTTGGGTTTCTTTTGTCTTTGGAGCCATTAATGTCGGAAGAAGGCCGCACAGAGTATGAATAATTAAGGGCAAGTTTTTAGTCGATGCCGGGGCGAAGGGGGCGGCTGCGGGGACGGGAAGGGGGTTTGTGTATGCAATTCAAACTGTCATCCCTTTAAGAGGACTGTCCTCGTTTGTTAGTGGATTAGTTTTTAACCTTCCTTGGCTTTTGTCCCCTTGTCTCGACCTTTTTATTCCGACTTCAAAAGATTTTATGATATTTATTACGAGTCAGGATTTGTTTGAGGGTGTTTAGGAGGTTCGAGATTTTCCCTGGGGGAATGTTTCCCGGACGAATTTATCTTATTACGAAGCGGTGCTTTTATCATTCGTTTGACATTTGGACTCTCGTGAAAGGGACGGATGATTCTTTGTGTCTTTTCACGTGATTCGGGAGCCCTCACCCCGAGAATGAAAAAAAAAAAAAAACAATTAGCGACTGTCATAATCAAAGCAATTCATTAAAAAAATTCTCCCTCACCCCCTCCCGCACTCAAAATAAACACGGAGCAAGAAAAAAAGTCCCGAGCTTTTCTTTTCCCTTGTTTAAACAAATAAATAAATAAAAACTAAAGTCGGGATTTGACAAAAGAAACAAAAAAAAAAGAGCTGAAAAGCCCTTGAGTAAAACTCGTGGAGGAAGGAAAAAAAGAATTAAAAGGAAGGATTAAGGGCCGACTCTTTGTGAAACATTGGAAAAACAAAATTGATTATGTTCCGGAAACGGAGGACAATACGAGGTTAAAAGAAAAGAAAAAACTCGTGAGCCTCTTCAGGCATCGCCCGAACAAAACCCACCGAAAATGCAAGGGTTTTCGTGACTCGATTCCTTTTAACGGGTACCCACTGAACACCCGAAGCGATCGCGCCTACAACATCCTCCCCCTCATGGAAACCCCCAACCGAAGGAGAGAAACCTGTCCTCTCTTCTGCTGGCGAAAGCCCACTGTAGCGAACAACCCGACCGGAAACTAAAAATGGATTCTAATCGAATTAAGTCCTCCCTCCATATTTTTACAGTATACGTTACCGCAATATAAGATGGCGGTGAAAATGGGAAGCGAGAGAACCCTTCTTGGCCGCCTATTGTATATGATCAAGCATTTGAATATTTCCCGATTAGCGGGAGGGTAACCCGAGCAGAAACTTTCATTTTCCACCCCCACCCCCCCCCGAAGCTCCCCACATCCGGGGTAAATAAAAAAGCGAGACTGGTTATTAAAAAAAAATTCGGTTCCGAAAAATGGGGAAAAATTCTCCAAACAATCAATTTTAATAATTTATTAACGTAATGAAAGCAAATCCGGGGGAGAAAAGAAGGAAGAAAGGAAAGTCTAATTTTTTTTTCCTGGCGAAGGGGTGCGGACGGGGGATGAAATCTTAAGTATTAATCACTATGAAAATGCAGTCTGTTTCAACCATTTAAATATTTTCACTCTGAAATTATACGATTTCATTTTGAGGAGACTTAATCCATATTTAAAAGTTACAAAATTACTTTTGAAATCCTGAAATTTTTTACTCGAACACAGAAATTATTTTGTGTCAATTAATATTTTAATTTAAACGTAAAAATACAATTAAATTTAATTAGGGCAATTTTTCGTATGTAAATTACAGAGACTCACATTCATACGTCCATCGAATTCATTCCGCGAAAGCAGAAGTCAAAATAACGCGTTTATTTACTTCTGCTTGTTACTATGGCAACCAGCAGACGCTGTGCATTGTTGCCAACTCATCTCTAGTCTCAGGTCAGTAAACATTCATCGTTTCGTTTCTTTTATATTATTTTATATTTTAACCCTTAGCGGTCGTATGTCTGCTCTCAGCCACCACAGCAAGGAACTGTACGAGTATATACGAATCTTATACTGTATGCATTCCTATATCAGTTTAAACTTTTCCTAAAGAACTAATACGATGCTCCATCGATTGGAGATAACGAAGAGGTGTCGTCTTTTGAACGTTGTAGCATTCCAAAGAATATTTTATACTGTATTTTTCAGTAATTAGAGATTCTCTCTTGTTAAAATATGAGTAAAAATTACTGAATATTATGTATATGTATCCCTGCTCTTTCGACAGAAATTAATTCCGACCAACAGATACCCATACCCAAATTTTATACGACCGCAAAGGGTTAATATATTATTCGATTGATATTACATTACTATGTTTGTGTTTATACTTCATTTAGGAGCTGCGGTATGTATATACACTAAAATAAATGCATAAATAGAGAAGGGATAAAAAATCATCAGTTCGAGGACCAACAGAAAACAAACACTGGAACAAAGTGGATTAAGAAAATTAAGGTTACAGTATAAAAATGAAGGAGTATTGAGCGAAGAATGAATGTAAAAATTTTCTCTAATTTAGGTGGTACCACCTATCAGCTTATACTCGCTAATCCAGTGCATTGTATGCAGGCAGAAGGGCACCCCGAGGCAAAAATATACCGAAAGATGAGGCTGGAGGATTTAGGAAGAAAGCGGAGGGAGGTCATAATTCTTGAGGGAGACGGGGAGGGCTGACGGGGGTGGCAGAGGCGGCATCAGTCTTGCGAGGGTTCTTATCAACCGAAGGCATTCCTCGGTGCCGCGCCATTAGTTTGATATGCTTCCGGATTTTCCACGTGGAGTCCGCCCCTCGCTCCCTAAATCTTGATTTCTTCGACTGTTTGCTTTTCGGTCCAGTGATCCAGTTTTCGGAAGCCCGTAATTCAACCGGAATCCTTTTCCTCGAGTAATCTTCCTCGCCTTTTTTACAGGGAAACCATTCTTCTTTGAGGGTTATTGCCATGTCCTCGCGGAGGGGGGGTGCAGAAAAGGGGTCACTTCCTCCCCTCGAGAGCCATTCCGAACCGCGTTGCGGGTTCAGCCGCAAACCCAGGCTTAGAATTAACGGTAATTCATTGGTCTGGAGATTACAACGGGAACAAAGAAGGTCAAATGGCGCGGAAGGCACCAAGGTATAACCGTAAACAACACCGAATGATGCCGACCGCCGAGTCATTGCGGCTGCAACAGTCTAAAGCTCTGTTTCATCTTCGGTTGCATTGTTCAAGTAATATCAATACAAAATTTGGGGTCAAAATCTCCATTGACTGATCACGTTTCTTTGAGAAGTTATTCAACACCTTGCAAAGGGACTTCCAATACCAAAAGTTAACCAGAGACAAAAGCACAGGGACGAAATTATTCAAAAAACCTCCCTCTGATGATGCAAGCGCACTTTCATCCCCTCCCCGCACCCCCGTTAAATAAACACTCCGTAATCGAATCTGGAATTTATGAATTGCTCAAAATAAATCTTTTTTTCTATCCAGTCGTTAAGAAGAAGACTTGCGGTTAGCAATATAAAAAAATCCCCCTTTTTTTTTTATCAACAACCCTTGATGACTTCCATCCCCTTAAATTACAAACACAGCTTTAAATTTTCCATGCTTAAAAATCCAGTCCCTACTCGAAATAAACTCGGAAGTTTTTTCAAAAATTCGCTTTTACCAAAAAAAATAAACCCTTCGCCGTTTTTATTTTTTTTTTTTTTTGTTCAACTGAAATCAAAGTTTTTCCAAAAGGGAAGGGAAGGACACGAGGGGATGGTTCGTTTATTAGGCACAACTGGGCGTTAAGTGTCACAAACTTTACGAAAGCTCCTTCATAATAATAATAATAATGAAAAAGATTTGAATTTTTGAAGTTTTTTTCGGGTCTTTAATGAAAGTTTTTTTTTTTCACGAGGTAAAGGGTTCGAATGGGGGTAAACTTTTACGCCGGGGAGAAGTTTAATTTTTTAATTTTTGAAATCAAGTCACGAAAACGCCATAAAAAATTTTATCATCGCCAAAGAAGAGTTAATTAGGGTGAGAGGGGTGGGGGTGGGTCCTTAGGTTTATGCTGCCGTTACTTTCTCCCGTTCTGGGGATGGTTTTCATCCCCTCGTTTCCAACTTTTGCAGCCCTTCTTCCACCGAAGTTCCCATCGGGGTGAAATCCGGATTTAAGGAAGAACCACCCTGAGTTCGGGTTACAAAGAGAGAGGAGATGACTTGAAAGAAGCAAAGACTTCGGGGGGTGGTATGAATTTAGGGGTGGAAGAATTTTTGATGGATTATAGATAAAGGACGGCCGATTCGGTTTATTTTTCGACTTTATTCATAGCGTTATGGCATAAAATCAACCCTTTTCGTGTTACAGTTTTGAATTTTGCGGATTTAAACTTAAAAAAGCTCCGTGGGGGGGCACTGGTTTAAACGATTAAAAAAAATACTCCATTTCTAAATTGTGATTGTTAATTACAACCCCAACAAATAAGTAAAAATTCATGAATTCTTACCATTAATGCGATTCCCAGAGTAATCCTTTTACGATTATGGCTTCTCAAGATATTAAAACTTTCTCTTTAAATGAATTCCCCCGGTTAAATCAACCCAAACCAAACGGATTTTGCAGTTACATGCCTTTCCCTCATTAGATAAATATAATTTTATCTATTGAACCGCCCCGCCTGGTACGTTGGGAATAAACAGTCAAGGAAACAAACCGATAAAAATCATTAAAAAAAAAAAAAAAGAAACCGACTCAAAAACAAATGGATGCGATCACAGAATTTAATTACTTGCACTGTGTGTAAAAAACAAAACGTCTGCGAGCGATTAACGAACCGCGCCATTCAAATGAGTAATTATTAATTAATTAACGAACGCGTCTTTTCGACATGTCAACGGTCACTCCCGAAGGTTCTGACTGATGATGCCCATTAGGGCGGACACCCCTTGCATTTCCGGAATGGACCGCTCCACTCGCAGAATCCTAAGTTGATTGCCAAAAAAAGGCGCTTCTGGCTTTTCTTAAAGGGGAGAAATCGGAAGTCCGTTCAATTCAGCGTCCCGAGCTTTGGTAACGGCCCGTCGCGCGAAGTAGACCCCTAAGATGATAGTACGGGTTTGTTTTTGAAAACGAGGATGAGAGTCTTCTTAGAATAAGCAATTCGGCAACGGTTCGGACAATTCCTGGAATTCTTCGTTCTGACAATTCCAAGAATTCCCTGTAGGACTATAAGGGCAAATGGGGAATTTAAAACCAACAACGGATCTCTCCCGATTTTTTCCGTCTTCTCCCGGATCTCCCGCAATTTTCGTGTTTAATTGAAAGAAAACTGAAAGCCAAGGGGTAGCCTTGAACCCGACGTCGGAAACCTCTTAACGAGAAGTTCAAGGGCCGTTCGAGAGAAGGGAAAATAAAGGAACTACCCTCAAAAACTACCCCGATTATGTCAAAAACATAAATGTGACCAGGAGGACACAAAGACCGCCGTCAATGGAAGTCAAACGATTTGGAAAATTAATTTTCGGAATGTCCTCATTCGAAGCTTTCTCGTACATCTGTCGCCAGAGGCTAATTATATGTAACCATTTAACAAAAAGGAAGAGTGAAAACATTACATGCAAATGGGGTTGCTCGAGGGAGGGGGAGGTATGCAGTCAAGGGATGATTTTTCCCATTTTTTTTTGTGCGAATTTTAATCACGGCACTTGTAGCGAAATCGCCGCGGGGGTTGTTTCCCCGCTGGAATTTACAACCCCCGAGTGCCTCCCCGTTGGAATCCCCGAAGGGGTTGTGCTCCCCTCAACTGTAGTGAATATTCGCAACACGAGGAATTTTCTCTCGGAAGCGTACCGAATGCAGGGGCATCTCGCAAGGACAAAAAAACTCACCCCGACGAGCAGATGGCTTTAAAACTTCATCCCTTCGAAAAATTCAAACAAGTGATTTGTCACGGTAACCTACTAAGGGATGATAGAGATGCACTCGACGACGTTTCAAACAATTCTCAAAAGCGAAACTTTCCGCCGTTTGTTTCCGACTCTCGTTTTTTATTCCTACCCTTAAGGGTGGCATTTGCATACCGAATTATCATTTATCGATCTTGGATGAAATTAGAAAACGGCATGAAAATTGCAGCTGCTTATTTAGGAAACACCCGCTCGAAGGAAGAGAATAAAAAACTATAGGGGCCGAATCAACCCCTAATTCCTGGCGGGAAAAGTCTCTGGTGACTTACCAAGGGTTGTAAATGAGGAATTAGAAAATGATAAAGAAACCGACGGATTAAGGGATGGTTTTTGTTTAATTTAGACAAGACTTCCCCGTGTCAAACATTCCCCGAAGGGGTTGTTTTCGAAACCGAAGAAAACGACGCCATCCCGGAGGGTAGTTTATTACAGCAATGCATGTCGTCTGGTCGTAAAGCAAAAGCATAAGCCGAAAGACAACCGAAAGGGGGATGAAAACAGAAATCGAGGTCGAGCATCTCTGGGATGGTTACGGGGGTGAAAAACTTGGCGAGGGTTGACGGGGGATGTCACCGAACCGCCGAAGACATGTTTTCATTTCCGAGAGACCGTCGCTGAGCTAATTACATTTCGAGGGGGTGTCGGATTTGGTTTTTTTTTTCGTCTGTCGGGGTGAGAGATCGAAAGGGGGATGCGAGACACCGTGTGAAGCTGCAATATGAGACGAAATCATCCCCCCCCCCTCTGTAGTGGCGGTGGTGCACTGTTAACTGCCTTCTAATCAGCGAAAGGGGTTGGTTAGGGGGCGAGGGTGGCGTTCCGCGATTTATCGTACGATTTCGAGAGAAAAATTCTTTCCAATTCGGAATTTTCGTCTTGAATGCCTTCGTTGTGATCTTTTGTGCGAAAGTTTCTTTCGAAATCTACATTTTCATAAAAAAAAAAGCAGAAGAAAAAGTTATAAAGACCTGTCTGAGAAAAAAAAATATCTGAAAGAATGAAAACGTAGCGGAGTGAAGAGTTTCGCACAGAGAAAAGGAAAAAGGCACAATGGAATCCGGGGAAGAATCTGCCGACACGGGGAGAAGAAAAACGGGCGAAAATCCTGACTCGAACGCCCCCCGAAACCTCACACGCATAAAGGGATGAAAATGAAGACGTGAAAAAACAACCGAAAAGAAAAGAAGAATAGATAAAGGAGCCGAATAGATAAAGAAATAAAAGAAGACGAGTGTTTCTCCGACGTTCCAATTCGAGGGATGCAACGCCACTCGGATTTTTGTTTTTATCTTTTAATTTGAGGTTGATTGAGGGGAGGCGAAGGGGGGGGGGCGAAGGGGGCGAGAGGCGAGTTGGAAGTCAGAAAAAAAAAAGACACATCATCACACATAATCAAAAACCTGTTTTTCTTTTTGTGTTGGAAGAAAACTCGAAGGTTCGTGTCGAGAGCCAATTCTCCGCTTCGATTGTTGAAGGTTTGAAATCTGTCAATTAAAAAACTTTAAAGCTTCGTGCGAAGAGAAGTTTTCCCGTTAAAGAAATTGTCAAAAACCGTTGAAAAACTTTTAATTTTAACTTCGGGAGAAAAGAACAAAAAAAAAAAACGGACGAAAATATCCAAAGCGCTATAATTAACGTTAACGAGTTTGAATATTTTAACGGAAATTTCTCGGGCGCCTTCGGCCCGAAAAAAAAAACACGGACGTGGTACGAGAATACGCCCCCGAATAATTGTCTGCTTCCACGGGAGACTCAGAAATCTCAGTGATAAAACAAAGGACGCCATTTTGCGGAAGTTCTCAACAGTTCCGCAACTCACCGCTGGCGGCGCTGTCGGTTATAATTTATTCAACGGTTTTGGAAACTCTCCGAACGGCATAAAAACCAAATTGATAGGGATTTTGATATATTTTTACATGTGAGTCCCATCCCCCAACCCCTATTAGTCTCCCCCTCGTAGAGAAAAAAGAAACTAAATTTAAATCAAATCACTTTCCGATCGTCTTTATTTAAAACCTCCATTTGAAGCGAAACAAATTTTCAATTTCGTTCAAAATCCTTTCACCCCCGATTCACCCCCTCCCCCGCCAGCCCCTCTCTTTCTATTCCTTTCCGATACTGAAAAATATGGAGCTGATTTATTTACTCTCGTCGGGTTAAATTATCTAAATTATTATAAACTGATCGTAATCAATCGATCTTCATCAATAATATGCGTCGGCAAAGATTGAAAAGTTTTATTTCTGAGTGTGGAAATTTGTGAATGACAGTGGGATATCCCTGGGGATTAGGCAGATTCTCCCGGACGTTTCCCGGTTTTGATTGTTACAAACGGACGAAGCTTTTCCCGGTCATTATGACTTTCAACTCGCAAAAAATCTCAGGATTCTCATTAATTTCGGGAGCGTATTGCTGCTGGCACGAGTAAAGGGAAACCTGGAAGGGGTAAAATCCGCGAGGGAGAAGCATTCAGCAAAATCTGTCTTCTGCTCGTCAGCAGCCCTCGCCGAGGAGGAAGACTCGTAAACGAAAATCAATACACACGAGGACGAAGAATCTTGAAATCTCTCGGAATGACTTAACAAAAAAAAGGCATATCGTCGCTTTGGGGCATATGGGAAACAAAAACCTTCTCGGAAACCGCCCCCTCGCCCCCGCCCCGCAAAGTATAAAAAATTCTTTTGTTTTCCATCCGGCAAACTCGAATTTCATCCGTCAGACGTTTCGCCCAGACGAATCACAAACTTATTTATAAGACGTGTCAATGGAGGGAAGACAATGGAATGGGGGGCGGTTCGGGGGGGCGGCGGGGGCGGAGACGAGAGGCGTCATGGCTTATCGGCGCCGATTATGAAAGCGCGACTTCCGTCGTTTCGGACTTTGGCTCCTTTTTTGTTATTTTCGGAAGCGCCATTGTCTTGAAGCATTGCATCTGGTTTGTTTTTTTTTTCTCCCTCCCCCCCCCTCTCTCTCTCTCTCTCTTAAGCGAAAACAAACAAAAGCTGAGGAGCCATTCATTCCGGTGGTGCACTTTTGCGAGCTTTAAAAGGAAAAGGAAAAGCTTCCACCCCGGGACGCGTATATTCCCACGAGCGCCGCCGCCGCCGCTTTCAAACAGTGCGCTTTAAACTAATAAAAAGTATGATTAAACTTGTTCTTGAACGGTTTGTATTCATGAGAAACCCCCGTGGAGCAACAGGGGTGAAAATCAAAGGGTTGAAAATTCGTTACGTCGTTAAAAAAAATTTTTTTTTTTTCGCCTTTCTTTCCTTTTTCTGGCGTTTTAATTTTTTGCCTGAATTAAAATTCTTTATGTTTCGGAAGTAAAAAGCTCTTTTCGCCAACGCTCACGTCCGAGAAGAGCTTTTTTTAATTTTCTTCCTCCCCGTCAGCAGAAGGGAGGGGTGTCCACCCCTTCCGCACGAGCTTTGACTTTTAGCATTGATATGTTCATTTCTTTCCTCTTACGGGTTGTATTACAAATTATAAATTATACATTTATGAACTTATTGAGGCCGAATATTTTTCTTTTATTTATAATATAATAATAGATGATGTATAATAAAATATTATTTTAATTATTTATATTAATAATTGATAAGATATGATAATTATTAACAATGTGTCGACAATGTTAATCATAAAATATGATTAATTCACAAATAATATTATAATTTATTTATAATAATAATACAATAATTTATAAATATATTAAATATAAAACTACAAATTTTAAATTTAAAAAAGAGGTTATACTATATCAGGACTTATAATTAGCGTTCGAGTTGATGAGCAGAATAAACGATTCATAAAAGAAATAAATATACGAAGATTATACATAAATAATTCAATAAATAAACAAACAAAAACATTGACAAGCACAAATAATTGTTATATAAACAAAAAAGTACACTTACATAAAAAAACTACATAAATAAATAAATTAGTAAATGAAAATGCATGTATACAAAGAAATATTAACTAAATAAAATTCACGAATACATAAAAAAACATAAATATAAAATATAAATAAATAAATAAAAAAGTATATGCTGATGACTACTTTACGAAATAACAGTATAATGTGTATGTGTGTGTATGAAAAGTTATTAATATACAAGAAACAAATAAATAAACAATTTATATAAATAATACATCAATAAACAAATAAATAAATAAGATAACAATTAATTACGTTTTGTATTATAAATAGCTATGAACATTTTTTAAGTATATAAATAATAGAATATAAATCCAGTTTTTAATTAATTTTAATTTTGGTATTCCTTTTTTATTAATTTGTATACTTTTATATTAAACAGATAGTTTAATCTGTTAGCAGTGCTGTTAGATCAGCAAAGACAGAAAAGACAGAAAACATTTCACCAGAAGGAAATAATACACCTCGGGCAATTCTGCGGGCGTTCCCCCGCCCCAAAGCATCGCATTTCCACATCTTCACAGGTACTTCGCTCACTCAGCAACATTTCCAAACTCATCCTCATACGTGACCGAATTGCTGACCGACTTGAAACCCAATTCCTCCTCGTCTCGCATTGGACACCCGGAACTTTCGTGCCGATCGAACTCTGTGACACTTCGTAACTAACTGTTCTACCCCCCGGCGCAGAGGGGAGGGGGGGCGATTAAAAATTTCAAATTTATAGGTATCGCGCTTTAGGGGAGGGGAGGGGGAGGGAAGGGGAGGCGTGGTCGCTGCCTTAAAATAAATTTCCCTTTATTCATTTATCTTCATTTAGTCGAAGTAAAAAATTAGAGATGGGGGGTGGCGGGGGGAGGTTTTGTGACGCAGGTGTTGCGTGGTTTTCGTAATTTTCAATGTATTCGCATGGGGGGCGGGAGGGGTGGAGGGGGAACGAAAGGGGGGGGAGTATATTGAAAGTGGAAATAATTAGTTTTTGGTCTTTTTAACCGTTTTGGTTTATTGCTTGCTTTTAGCGAAAACCCGGGAAAGGGGTAAGAGAAAATTTTTCCAGTGTAAAATAATTTCCCAGATTCTATCGGGAAAGTGAAAACTTTAAAAAAGTTTTGTCTCGTGAGTGAGTTTTATCCCCTCCACCGGCGAAGGACCTCGAATAAAAATCCAGAACACTTTCTAAGTCGTAAAAAAAAGACGAGGGAAGCGAAAGACAGGTGAGCAACGTGATGATAATCGGGGGGTGGCGAGGGTTTTATGATTCATTTGACGTTTATTACCTCCAC
>JAQIBA010000285.1:0-34738 GCA_028293925.1 Brueelia nebulosa | reverse complement strand
ATGTAAATTATAAATAGTAAAAAATAAAATACAATAAAGCTACTGATTTCAAGTGGCTGTTTTACATACAAAAATGATGAGTGCTTCCTCCTCCTTGGGAATATAATACAGAGGTATACTATTAATTTTTTTATTATATTTTTGTATATTAATCTGAATTTAATTTTGTAAAGCTGTATCTGAATCTATTAAAAATTGTGCTGAATCCGAATTGTATCGAGAGAAGTTTGTTATAAAAAAACCCTAATACCTACGGGTGAAATAGGGAAGAAATATATATTTATACAGACCATAGAGTTCGAGTCTTACCAGACAATACAACAAGTAAAAACAGCAACAGGTTGTTCTTATTAAAAATATTCCATTGAATTGTTGATCCCTTGGGTTTCTTATTAATATACGAAAAACTGGTCGGGAACAAAACTCGTATAAGAACAAACACAAAAATACGTAACTCGACTCACCTAATTCGAATTTATTTGGATTACATGCGAGCGTTTCAACAGTCCGTTGCTGACTGGTCTCGCTGCAGTCAAATCGTATTCGTACGGCTAAAAATATCGCAGCGGATGTTAGCACGATTGATCTGGAAAAAAAAAAAATTCAATCAGATATCATCTTCGGTCTCCTCACTTTGATGCATCCCCTTTCCATTCAGAATGAGATTCTCAGAAAATGAGCTTTCCAAATATCGCACTTTTCGGGGTGGAAAAAAATTGATCGGTGAAAATGGGCGGGGGGGGGGGGGACAAACAAAGGGCAAAGGGAAAGTCATTGAAATTATTACTGTAAGTTTCGCTATGAGATTAATATGATCGGAAAGCTCTAAGTAATATGAAGTTTGCGTTCACTTTAAAGTTTACAAGTTTCGGAAAATGTTTCGGCATGGATTTTATCTGTCAACCTTTTCACTGGTCTGTTTTAAAAGACAATCACATGGAGAAGAAATTTCCCGAGGGAAAGCCCTTTTTCTTATTTACCTCCCTAAAATTATCCAAAAAAGTGTTTTGTTTGTGACATTAAGACTGTATTACTTAAAAAGCGTCTGCCTGTTACAACTTTCGTTATGGGGCCTAACTGTGGTTTAATTTTGTTTTATTCCAAATCCTTTTTATGTTAGGATGAAAACTAAGTAAAATCTATGTTGGATGAATCCACGAGAAATTACACCCTCCATTAGTCTCGTGAGAATTCGAAGGAGAGGAAAAAAAAGGGTGAATTTTACCCGCGAACTCCCGTCAAAAATCTAAATGTGTGAGTGACTTTTGAGGTCGAAGGACTGAATGATTGATTACTGGTGAGACCCTCGCGAGAAGAAACAAAGAGAAAAATGTGACGTAATGACATATTTATACGAAAAATGGTGATGTCTATGCAAACTGTTCGCTCCGGGGCGCGATGTGATTGCTGCAGCGGATGCCGCAAAAAAGATCATTTCGCGTGGGGCCGTTGCGCTCGTTTAAGTTCCCCGAACTGTTTTCATTAATTAAATTAATTGGTGAACACTCGAATGGTGTAAGTGAAGGAGATTAATACGAATGAAAATGGAAATTATCTCGCAGGAATTTTTATTCCCAACTCATGAATTATTTGCCTTTCCTGAATGCTAATTGTGATAAACTTTGTCCATTCCGAGCGATAGAGATGAACAAATTAATTTCTGCTTTGGCCATTATTTCTATAAGTAATTTATGCAACGGCGACAAAATCTGAAAAAGTACAGTTTCACCTTTGCGTTCCCCAAAGTTGCATTTTGGTTATATGAAATAAGAATGAAAACAAAGTGGTGTAATGTTATCTTAATGACTGCAATTATTTGAAATCATAAGAGTAATAAGTTTTTTACTTATTATACTGCTGTTTCGGCTATCAGCAGTGTCTGAGTCGTCCTTGAAAACCTTTCTCCACCAAATTAAGTCATCATCGTCCCCTTATTTCCACCAATTGCCCGTCAAAGTTGCAACGGCAAACTCAAATAGAGTACCCGAAAACAATGCACTCGAGGAATTTCAACAAGTTCGGAGTTATCCGTCTCAGTTGAAGCTGACTAACCCTGACCTAAAATCTTATCTTCACCCTAAATTTAATTAAACTGCAACACAATCAAGATTATCCGTAGCGATTTTATGTTAATTTGTCTTAAGCATCCAATCTGTAATCAGAACTTAGTTCCGGGAAAATTTAATCAATAAATGAGTGAGTCTGCCCGAGAAAATACAAATGCGACGGGGAACATCAGGGAAAATTACATTTCGAATAATTTGTTGACCCCTCAACTTTTTTTAGAGTCTCTGCTTCTGTTCTTAGGCTATGATGAGACGCAAATAAAAAAATTATAGGAAAATGTTTTATTACTACGTCAAATATAGACAGTATTAACACTGCACCAGTTTTGACCCACAGTATTTGTTGTTACTCCTACAGAGTTAATTTAACCCTTTGCTGTCGTATTAAATTTGGACATGGGTATCGTACTGATCGGAATTAATTTCCTTTAAAAGAGGAGGGATACATAAAATAAATGAAAATACATACGATGAATAAACAAGATTTAGTAATTTTTCTGCGAATTTTTAGACATACAGTAGCGCTCAAAAGTATTTTCACAATACAAAATTTAATTTTTTCTAAATTATTTATTTTACTATGTTTTATTTAGTTATCAATACTATTAATAGTATATTTGCCGCCCTTCGGTATTAAAAAAATAAATTATAAATGTAGTATAAACAATATAATAATAACATAAGTATAAATAAAAATATAAATAAAATATAACATGACTAACATATAAATAACAAAATATACAAAACATAACATTCTTCTTAGTCTTCTGCTTTTTCTTGACACTGTATTGACTTTCACTTAATCTTCTATTATTAGTAGGTATAATTATAGTATAATTCTGCTTTAATTTTAAAGATAAACTCTTTGTCTCTTCTGTTATTTAATTAATATTATATTTATAAATGTTGTAAAGCATTTTAATGAAATTTAACTTTGTAAATAACTCTTACGGGTGGAAAAAAAATTTAGTATTGTCAAAATACTTTTCATATCTTACATATCTATCTGTTTTATAATTCTCCATCATGTGGTATTTTTCAAAGCATTCCATAACTTGTGACAAATTTTGTTAAGATTGGATTTCGTTATCTCCAATCGATGGAGCACTGTATTAGTTCGTGAATAGGTTCTTTAAGTGTTGAGGTTCCCTTAGGATAAATTTAAACTGGTATAGCAATGCTTACAGTATGGGATTCGTATAGTTCTTAGATGTGGCGGCTGAGAGCAGACATACGACAGCAAATGGTTAATATTAAAACAAAATGAGTTAAATTAAAGTGAAAAATTTCACGAGTTCCCTCATTTGATTTGAAAACTTGTTTGAAGCATCCGATCCGTCATTAAAATAATTAACATCTCACTTGCATATTCAATGAGGTCGATATCGAGGGAAAAAAATTTCCAGTATGGAACAACACCTCAAGTTTTCCATCTATTAAGCATAATTGCGCCCCTAATTAGAGACCACCACGCATCATTAGCCGGCGAACCTCTAACAGAGTCCAAAGTAAACAAAAAGGAAACAGAGGACAATTATTGGGTTTGGAAATAATTTAAAAACGGCAATGGGCAGTCGCTCTGTGATTCAGATCATGAAAGCGCGAAACGAATCCTTTTCCAAATGAAAACTCGACAAAATTGAAATCTCAATGGCCGTGGGGAAACATAAAAGGCTGCGAACGTGGTGTGAAGAAACGTTGAAAAATCAAAAACTGAACACAAGGACCTCTGACTTATTTCTTAGAATATAGCCGCACGTCAAAACCAGATAAACATAAATTGAATACAGAAGTTTAAGGGAGGGTGGAGAGAGAGAGGGTGCACTTCAAAAAAAGGAATATATATCGGAAAAACCATTAGTTTGAATCATCTCAAGTTTTACTTTTACAAAAGACTTCCTTTGAGGTCAGACGGGTCAAAGTTTCATCAGAACATATTAACACCACCTTAATTAAGGAAAACTAAGTGGAGAGCCGACTAAAGAGGATTATGGTTTCGCGACCTGTTAGCAATTCCCGAACCGTTTCTCGGTCCAAAAGGAGTTGAAAAAACAGCTGACGAATTGGGACAGTCATCGCAGCGACTGCCGTCAGTCACGAAACCAAAGTTAGTCCGAGTGCGCTTCTTCCTCCCTGCAGATAACCTGGGATTTATGGGTAACCCAATGGTAAATGCTAAACTAAGCCAACCCTCTCTCGGTCTTATGCTTTAATCCGAAGTAAATCATTCCACTTTTCCCTTCATTTCTCCATTGCTGCACATCGGAATTGTCGTCTTTAATTTGAGTCCGCCGCCATTTTTCTATGCCCTCGTGCTTTCCATTCCTTGTTAATTTTTTTTTTTTTTTAAACTTAAATTGAAAGTGATTTTTGAAAATGCAACGGCTTCTTAATCAAAACAAAAAGTTTTATTAAATTTCAGGAAAGCATGTGCGGTCCCCTGACTTTTCTTTTTCACGAAATTCCGTTCTCGTTTTTCAGGAAATAAACCGAGAAAAAATTCTTTTGCTTAGATAAATAATATTTTCTGTGAAGGAATTCGTCTTAAAAAGTATTATTAAAATTTTCCTGAAATAAAATTAGTTTCTTCCCACTTTGTATGAATTTTAATGAAAATTAACTTTTGATTTTTTTTTTTTTGGGACCTTGTCAGAGACAAAGGAAAACAAAAGGAGAATCGCCGTAATAAAAAGAGGAAAAACTGAGGAAAAGCTAAGGATTTCTGTTAATGTTTATACAATTAAACACAGGATTCGTATTTTTTTTCTCTGAAGCGACTTTTAAGCCGTTGGAAAGAAATAAATGCTGCGGAACGAAATCAGACATTTGATTTTATTTCTCTGGAATTGTCGACCTTTCCTCCGTTCCAGTTTACGGCAATTTTCGAAAAGGAGCTCCAAAGTTTAAATTTTTATACAAACTGCAAAACAGAATAGTAAAAACAATTGACAAAGGATGTAAAAGTACTGACGACCATTCAACTTTTGAAAAAAATACGATGCATTTCCTTTAAGACATCAACTTTTTATTAAACGGTTTTATTTAACTTGGTTTTCGTGTCTATCTGTCTGTTTATCTATCTGTCTTTCTATCTGTCTGTTTGTCTGTCTGTCTTTCTATCTGGCTGTCTGTTTGTTTGTTTGTCTATCTGTCTGTATGTTTGTATATTGTATATCGGTCTTTCTATCTGACTATTTCTACATGTTTGTTTGTCTGTCTTCAAAGACCAAGAATGAAAACTTTGAGCAGTTTCCCTCGGACCTATTTCTTTCAAATTTTGCACACATTTGCGTTTTGGTCGACAATTCAAATTTCTGCAATAATTTTTTAAATTAGTGCTTAGGTAAAAATAAAGAAAATTCCCAAAGCCTAATTAATCGCTCAACTTACGAGTCCTTAAAGGAGATAACCTTATCTCAGGCCATTGTAAAATTGCAAAAAAATAAAAAAATATGAAAACGGATACATTTGAGCTCCCAATCATATGCTTTTCTCTGCGGGAAAATGACAGCGACGACTCGCCAGGAAAAAACCCAGAGAAAACCTATTAATTATTTAAGGGAAAGAATCGGTAATTAGCGAAGGGAGTAGAGATAAATGGAAACTGGGGTAACTGAGGTGACAGTCGCACAGATGGCAATGATAGAAATATTAAAAATTCACCCCGATCCAAACTTCGCCATTTATGCTAAATGGAAAGAATGATAAGTGACGGGACCTCATGAAAAAATTAGGCGGGCGAACGTGCGAATTTAAAGAAAATTGTTATTTCGGTCAATCATTGTGGCGTTTTCCGGCGCACAGAGGAAAATTTACATCCGGCATCAAAATCAATGATAATGTTATCTTTTAAAAATTATTCATCAGTTAATTCAAGCAAACTCTTTACTGTCTTCTTTGGTTTTATTATTACTTTCAGGAACTGTTTTAAACCTTTAAAGAAATAAATTAATGATTAATTATATCTTAAACATTAGGGAAAGTGTTTTTTTAGGAAACGAAGTGAAAGAGTGAAAGGAAAGACGTCTAATTTTTAATCCTTTTCCCCCATAAAATTAAAATGCAAGTCAGTTTGCACCGACCCCAAACGCAACAAAATCAAAACTGCGGTCCTTTAACGTTTTCTGCTAATGAGTAAATGGCTGTGATTGTCTATTGATTGTATTCGCTGCATTTCTACGATATTTCACCTAATAATGAACCGGTTGTATATAATAAGGCATATTCCTGCGTGAGACCACGCCTCGAATTGTTTCCACGTGAAAAGGTGGAACTCTGTTACATTACTGGTTTCTGCATTAACTTTTGTCTCATCGGGAACAGCCGCTCTCTCTCGATTCCTTTAATTAATTTCGTTACGCAATTTCCGTTCAGTCTCTTTATAATTATCTCTGGCTGAACAGTTACATCGCCGCTTATTCCGAGAGAATCTATTCTGTGACATTCATCGCGGCTATAAAAAAAAAACATAACGCGTCTTTCAATGGCTTAATTAGTTTCGACGACCGATCTATTTTACTGAATTCACTAATTAATTTCGCTTCGTCAGAATCGGTATGGACGGCAGCCGATAAATGAGAATTTCCTGTTAAGTTATTGCAGAAAGTAAATAATAAATAAAGTTTGCGTTTGCAAAATTCTGAATAAAATAACTGAAAAAGCAACATTTTGAGGGAATAATTTCTAATGAATGTGTCTTATATTCAAATTTTCGTTAAATCATTGCCGGATTTGATTTTTTCTGTCGTCTCTCCATCTCATTACCTCATAATTCGAGTGCCAAAATGTCGAAGAGTTGAATTACGGTGTATAAAAAAAGGACAAAAGCGTTGGATTTAACCCGGAGAAGAAAAATTGAACGTCACTTGAAATTAGTTCTATCACCGCAATTCATCTTCCACTTATGACAGAATCACACATTCGGCAAGTCCCTTGTGTGTGTCATTTGTACAAGTGATGGAACGCATACGTTGTTAACTTTTACTGCTCAAGAGACGAAGGTTCCATCGAATGGTAACGTCTAAATCCAACACTAAATGGTTCGAATTCTTTCAATAATGTCCTGTGAGAAGGCGGTAAATGAAAAAATAAAATGCTTGAGTGAAATAAATGTGGATGGCATCGCTACGAAGGGATCATTAATGCACACCATAAGCAATAAAAAGCGGAAAAGAGAAAGCCACGGAGCGAATCCTTTAATGATGGATACGGTTTTTATTGGTTTTCTTTAACTCTTTCGCCTGTTTTCGTGTTGGCTTCATTATCACTCTAATTAAGAAGTATGGAGAGGTGAGAGGATCTTCAGCATTTACAACACAATGAAGGGTTTTGTCTAAGTTTGGATAGCCTTAAAATCTGGCCGATTATTTACAGATACTTCGTTAACAATTATGAATATTGTGGTAATTACACCGAATGAAGTCCTTCTTTATGTTTTACCTGCGTTTTAACTATTTCGAACAAATATTGATACCCGCACTGAAATATCAGAACTGCTTGACTGGTTATTTAACAATAACTGTCAAGAACAAAACAGTGAAAATGTAAACTCCGCTTTTTTCATACTGACTTCGTAATATCATTTTAAAATTACAATAATAATAATAATAATAAACTAAGTTTTTTGCTAATTTTTCAATTCTGCAAACGACTCGGAAACCGACATTAAATGTAAAAAATGAATTCAATGATGTTTAAAACGCTTTTCTTATGCTGAATACAAACTTGTAAAAATCGTCAAGATTGTTTAAAAGGTTTTCTTCAACCCTTTCATAAAGCATAAAGAACAATCAGAAAAGGTTTTTCAGGAACACTTGACATCCACTAAAACCCAGCCACTTTAACGAGAAGGAATCTCTCAAAGGAGGAAGAAAGAGGAGAGAGAGAGAGAGAGAGAGAGAGAGAGAGAGAAAGAAAGAGAGACTGGCTCAAGGAATGACTTCCCCAGGACTCTGCAATTTTCCGCTAATTACTTTCCAAGTTAGTCTTCCCTCCCCTATTTGAAAATTAAATTTTTCGGCTATTTTCATGGCTTTTATAACTTGAAAACTCGAGCAATTTCTCGATGAAAGCTTTTATTTGGCGCCCAACTGAAAATATGTACTGTTTGGACTGTTCTGCCAACTGCAGGTTTTGCCCTTGACCATACAACAATACTTTTACAATATAAACGAAGAACTTCATTATGGTATTTCTAATTACTGCTGTGTATTCCAAAAATCAAACAAGATGGCTCAGTACCCAACCAGAGTTCTTCCTTTGTGTGTTCTATACAGAACTGTCATGACAAATATTCTTGGGAGTCTTCACCTGCGTTTAGGCGACTCTTTTGTTTTCCCCGGAGTGACGATAATCTTCTATAACAGCGCGCTTTTTGCTGGCGTATAAATAATGAATATTCATTTCTCACCGAGTGCGTATTTTTAAAGTTGAAAATATTTTAAGTGCTTATGCTTTAACTGAGTTGACGTCTTCACCCTCCCTGATTATTATTTGAGGTAAACCTCATATGGGAAAGCGAACGTCAATTTATGCATTCTCATTACTCTTAAGTTTATGCATAAACCTCTGCCAGACTCGAGCTGGAGAATCCCACTGAACCTGACAAAACTTTTGCGATGGGAACTGTCAGCGATGAACAAACTTAACACTTTGGTTCTATTTTGGAAATATCTTTTTAACCCCCCCCCCCCCAAAAAAAAAGTAAATTAACGAAGTGAGCCATTCGGAGTGCATGATATGTTCCGGAAATGAATCATTGAGGGTTTTTGATTTTTATAATTTATACAGGATTTATCATTAAAAGCCCATATTCAGTTATCAAGTTTAGATTTTTCTTTGAATTCATAAATATCGATTTTCCATTTTGGTTAATGCGCCAAAATAAAACGCTCATTAATATAAAGCTCTGTTTATTTTAAGATTAAAACTGTAGCAGTAATTTCGATTACAACTCTGATTTATTTTTAATAGCTGTTAGAGTTAATAACGATAAGTTTGCTAATCTTAGATTAAAGTTCACAATTTTCTGAGGGGTGAAATTACGTAAAAAATATTTCAGCCGAACTATAATAAAATCCCTTTCCACTTTTTCATGACTGTTAAGGCTTTAACGGGGGAAAAAAACTTTAACCGAATTACGAACTTCTGAAGCTGTTCACAAATTTAAAAATAATAATATAAATTCTTTCTGACACTGAACCTCTTAGTGAATGATTATCTTATGTGCTTTATTTTGACGGTTGAAGATTTAACAATTTATTGATTACTAGGGGGCTTTTCAACCCCCTCTGGAAGCTCAGGCTTCGCCCTCGGTTGGGGGTTGGGAATATATATCTACTCCTTAATATGAGATACAATAAAATATTTCCTGAAAAATTGAATGCACCTCGATAAGCCCATTGTATTTACATATAAATATTATATAAAATTTTTGAACATACAACTACAGTATCGCTCAAAAGTATTTTGACAATACAAAATTTGTAGTTTTCCACCCGTAAGAGTTATTTACAAAGTGATATTTCATTAAAATGCTTTACAACATTTATAAATACAGTATAATACTAATTAAACAACAGAAGAAACACATAGTTTATCTATTAATAATAGAATTAAGTAAGAGTATTAAAGAAAAAGCAGAAGACTAAGAATTATGTTTTGTATATTTTGTTATTTTAATGGGACAAATGTATTATTATAGTATTGATAATTAAATCTTAGAGTAAAATAATTAACTAAAAAACTATCAAATTTTGTATTGTCAAAATACTTTTGAGCGATACTGTATATATGTAAATACAGAGTTTGTAATTTAATACACAAAGAATATAACCATGAGCATGAGTATTTGAGGAAATACAATAATCGAATGTGGAACCCCCGAATACCTTAATTCGCCACTTTGACTACTACCCTTCAAGTGACAAAAGAAACAAATGAACAGCAGAAATTAATTCGAAAAGTTATCTGGTTTTTGCCCTAAACCTAAACAGGTTTTGTGCATATTTCTCGGCTTTTGCTGATTTTTGAGAATTCTTTGAAAAAAGTCCGGTGGAAATCGATTCAGTGGTTCTTTAAATCTTAGGTAACAAAAAACGGTGCACACACGAACACAATTCCTTTAACAGATTTATATATTAGTAAGTATATATGATGTCCTTAATGCAACCATATTATGAAGTTAAAAGAAAGATAACTAATGTAGTGTTTTAACCAGTGATCCCCCATTCCCGACTAAGGCCATACAGTAGTGAAATTTTTTATAAGAACCCTTAGAAACTCCACTGGGGTAATTCTTCAGGGAAAAGGGTTCATTATAACTTTCATCCCCTCCAAGTAATCTGCGTGAAAGTAAATGACAATACATTCTCCAAAACGCCCTTATCTCCAAAACGGATACAATGCAGCCTTTTTGTATTCCACACAAAATAAATTATTTCGCATTCCTTATATCAAAGGCGAGCCTGCAACGGCGACGGCGCTTTGGATTGGAAAAGAGCAAAAAAGCTTTCAACCTTTTTTCTGTTATTTATGAGTTACCGGATTTGGACTAACGATATTTTGTAAGAGCATAATCTTGTATCACAACCGGAAACGGGAGGGAAAGGAATTCATAACTCATATTGGTCCTTCCTGCCGTAATAGAAGTCTTCCGAGGATATTTACCTTGAGATCCATTTCTTTTTTCATTTTGTGTAAACGTCTCGGGCTTTTCGGTGTCGCAGAGACCCGTTATTTTCCATTCTCAAGATAAATGAAATTTTCGGACACGGAATTTAGAACCTGATGGCGGTTTACAAAAGTTTTCACTGCGAGTGAATGAGCGCTGACGCTTTTGCAAATGAAGCACATTTTTCTTGTCGAATTTCCACACTTGAAAAGCCGTTAGAAGAACGCTTTTCACGGATACCATCCGTGTAAATAGAAGCATTAAAAACTCCGTGAAGGAGAAAGATTTTAGTTAAAGAAGTGAGGGAATGATAGAAGCGGACGACGGATGAAAACCTCCGCTGGAAAATTGATGATTCTCCTGTCCAAGGGAATAAGCACCGTAAGGGCTGCTCATTTTCCTTTAAGCCAGGTATCCAATATTTGTCACAAGGGGAAGAGGAATTTTGAAAATGCTTTCTGTCTGAGCTTTTCAACCCCGCCTTAGCTCACGGCTTGCCTAAAGCAGCAAGCAATAATTTTTGTTTTTTGCACCCGAGACCCTATCCACCCCATCATTTTCCCTTCCAGACACATTCCCTGGGTTTTGGATTCTTTGTTTTTTGGCCTTATGTCCCATATTTAGGTCGAAGTTTCCTTTCATATGTCCAATTCCGAAACTTCTGATATTCCTCAACTTTTGAACTCTTCCCCAACTGATCGGTTCTGTCAAATTTTCGTATATTTTCTTATAAAAATACAGTGCCACAGTCCCTTCACAATGAGGTTTGGCGCTTTTAAGGTCCATTTTGATTAAATTTGGCCCTCAGAAAGTTTTCAGGTTTTATTGTAACTTCCCTTGTTTTATTTAGTGTCGATATTGTTCCACTGAGTTCTGACATATTCAATATCTCTTCTTTAACTAATACAATTCCTTTTATTTTTCTCTATTTTTCTCCGGTTGCTAAACCCATAATTTAACTACAAAGAAGACAAATTAAAACACGACTGCTTCTGTCCTAAATATGTAATTTGGTTTTCCCTTTTTAAAAAAAAACTTCTGCAGACAAATATCGACACATTCTCTACAACAATCTCACTCCGCGAGGTTGGTTTATTTGTTTAATAAGGGAGGGAAAGTTCAAATTTATTCCCTTGCATCTTCCTCCTTTTTTTTTAAATCCCTCGATCCCCCTTTTTTTTAATAGAAATGCCACCTGAAAATCTTAAAACGCTGATGTTATCTCCGAAATGAATCTTCCACTGCATAAAGTATCATTCTCCTTATCGCGAAACTTTTTTTTTTTTTCATAAAGTTTACTCTCGAAAAAATTCACTTTTTTCTCCTCCATAGGTACTTCGAGTAAACTCTCTCCACCCTCAACCCTTAATAGTCTCCTCAGCAGTGCTTAAACTTTCGCCTTTTTTCCCCCATTAGTTGCTACAGACGGAACTTTCAAAGTTTATACTCTCATTTTTATTTACTCGTTATTTTAAATATTGTTTTTTTTTATTTATAGGTTACATTAAATATTTTTTGTAAAAATATAACTTTATTTGGTATAATATTGTTCGGTATAAATTTGATAATGTATTTTGAATTTCATAATTGAAATGATACAATGGGACTTTTGCGGCAGATGAAAACAGGGAAATACAAAAGGTACAGAAATAAAAAAGAAAAACGACCAATACAAAGGAGAGAGACTAAAAATAGCACTTTTAGGAGGAGGGACTAAAGGGTGATTGGAGTTGTACAGAAGAAGATAGAGTGAGCCATTAGATGCCTATTATTTAAAGTCAATTCATTTCCAGTTAAATGGTCCGCAAATATTGGACAGAATGACCACGAAACCCGTATTCCGATCTGAGCAGAGAGTTTGGGAGTCAAACACTACAAAAGGATTCATAAACAAAATGGTCTAAATCTTTATGATCCAGTCGAGGAAATCATATTTCTAAGAAACGCAGATTATCTATTAATATAAATTAAAGAACAAAATCTGTTGCAAAAGAAAAATAGGTCAGACTCGATAACATAGTAAAAAGAAAACAGAATGAATAGATACAGGAAAGGATTGAAAGGTTCGAAAAAATTTCCACTGAAAGAACAAGAAATAACCCAAGTAGAAGTATTGAAATATAAAAATATCTAAGTCTCATAAAAGAGAAAAGGAAAGTCAAAAGAAAATTCTACCTTTTTTGATTTGAGAAGAGAAGTGAAGATGGGTGAAAGACTGAGATGTGGGGTATAAAAAGCCCAAAGAATTAGGGAAGGAGAGGTGGGATTACGGCCGCTGAGGGCGAACGACGCGGTATTGCATTTAAAGAAGTATCGGAAAACGATGACACGAAGTTCCGAAAATACAAAATGGAAGTACAAATAGGGAAAGTCTTACACATAAATAATAAAATATTTATAAAAAATTATAAAAAAGTACAACTTTTAAATCTCCGACCCAAAAATTTTGTTCTTTTTTTCTTGTAATACGTTTAATTTTGTGTCTCCACCCATTCGTCATTCAATTTTCCTTCTCCAGTTGGAACACTGCCCGAAACAGTCTTCGATCTTCCTCAGATTTCCGAGAATTTCCCCTCAGCAAATAAAAACTACACAGAAATTATAACTCTTGTTCCTCAAGAAAATGCATCCCTTTCTTCCAACATGAACCTAACAAATTTTCGGACAAAGGTAAAAATTCATTAGTTTTACAAACAGACAGCAATAATAAAAATAATACAGTCACAAAACTTAGTCAAGAGACAAACCACTGATCAACTAAAATACATATTACCGATCAAACAATTGCACACATACAAAATAATAATGGCAAAATTGCATTACAATAAACACAAAACCAAGTGTTAAATAAATACACAGAAAATAGGGAAGCTTAATACAGCCTTCTCTAATTATCATAATAGATGATTATGAGATATTCCAAATTATTCAGAATCCGAAACTCTATTTATTGTATATTTATCTATGATTACTGTAAAATTTAAATAAAATATACGCCCTCTCCTATTGGACTAAATGGGAGGGGAAAAAGAAGAAAAAAATACATAATATGTTATAAACGTATAACATCCTATTTGAGATCAGTGATTTCTTATATTGTATATGAGGCAAAGTTTTGCCATTTTGTCCTGTCCGCGTTTTTTGATTTACATTTTCGGGATAGAATTGGGAGGGCGTAATTAATTAAAAAAAATTTAATATCTCCTGATGCCCCGTCTGTTGCAGAACTGAAAAATACTTTTCTGAAAGGAGAAAAAAATTAGGAAGACAGCGGTAAAAATGCAATAATTTTTTCACGACATTAAAACATTTTTTCCTTAGCTGGCCCGAAAAAGAATTTAAAAAAAATTTTTTTTTTTACGGATTTGCATACATTTGCAAATAACATTTTTTTAAAAAAAAAAAAATTTATTTTCCAAATGATAAAATTTTTTTTAATTTTAATTGGTTTTTCTAATTAAAACTCGGGGGAAATAACAGACACGAAGCGACACAGAACTTCGATCTTTTCTCGAAAATCATTATTCCTTACGATGAAATTCAACTTTTGATGGCTCTAACTTCGCTTCTTTTTTTTAAGTTTCAATAGTATGATTACGAAGGATAACGAAACAAAAAATATGACTAAAAAGGCAATGCAAAATGCTAATTGGAAAGTTGGTCGTGTGCAATACAAGTTTTTTTCTTGCACATTCAACATAAAGTTTAAATTTATTAAGTTTATTTATTACTATGAGGTTTCAACCTCGGTAAGACTTGGGGAATTTCAATGTATATCTCCTCCTTAATAACAGATACAATAACACATCTCCTAAAAACTCAATGCACCTAAATAATCCCATTGCACTTAACTACAAAAATAATGTCAATAGTATAAGTAAAGTAGCTTTCTTTTTTATTCAGTCACGGTTGTATGTTGTCTTCTCTCGTTTCTTCAGCTGTTGCTTCTTCTCTTTTTCTTCCTTCTTTATTGACCATCTCTTTGTTTTGTCTATCAGCCATGCAAATAATTCTGATCAATTTCCTTCGTTCTTCACTACTCTCCCTTTTAAATGGTTCTCTCTTTGGTCTGCAATCTCTAAATTGCTACTTATCTCTTCTTCCATCCATTTCTTCTTCCCTTTGGCACTCAACCCCGATAGAGTGGACTTTCTTTCCGGCATTTTCAAAAACTACTAACGCATAACCCACACTAAATAATTTCTATCAATTTTGTTTGTTTATCAATTTAACCCCATTTGTACTCAAAGTGGTCTCCACGGGAACAAATTCCCAGATATGTTTTCAGGAGATTTCTCGGCTTTTGCTGATTTTCGAGAAATGAGACATAACGCAGATAATTCTTTGGAAAAATGCGCGTTTTTTGGAAAAACTCCGGTCAAAATCGGTTCAGTAGTTCTTTATATCTTAAGTAACAAAAACGATGTCCACACACTGACAAACTTCCCTTAACAGATTTATATATTAGTATAGGATTATTTATTATTATTAATTTAATAAATTCATTAAGTTAATTTTATTACTCTTTACATTGAGTACAGCCGACCATGGTTGATCAAAATTTGATATTTTTAACAGTAAACAATTACACAAAGAAGAGGAAGAAAAAATGGTCGAAAACCCCACAAAACATAGCCTTCTCTTTAGATTTAAAAAAATCTGAACCTCCCCTAAAGTTCCACTTCGTTTTATACACGATTTTACGAGGAAGAGAAGAGGGTTGGCTTTGAAAATTCCTGGAGGAAATTAAAAAATTTTAAATTGAGGAAGGAACGCCTGCGCTACCTAAGATTAATATTCGTAATGGGTCATCATCATTTGTCCCCGAATCCTTCCACGGGTGCTCAGCTATTCGGAGATAAGACTTCGCATTAACTTTTTTTTTTTTTAGGCGATGACGCTTCACTTGAGTTTCCTCATCGCGAAGATTACGAAACGAGAGAAGAGGAGTTTCCTTTCGCGGCCATGTTTATTGCAACCTTAAGCGTTAACTTTCCTTTGACAACTCCGATCGTAAGTTTTCAGCTGGTGGTTTAACTCATATACAGAAACATTTCTGAACAAAGGATCGATGAAAGTTTGTGAGTGAAAAACATTGATATTTTTGAAGTGTCCAGTAAAAGCTAAGCGTTTTCGGGTTTAAAGGGGAATCCGCTAACCCTTTCCACGCCAATTACTCTTTGCTAAGTGACCACGAAATTAACCCTTAAGATCTTTAGAGGAGAAAAGCAAAGCAAATCCACGCTTAACCTAATTGAATAAGAAGATCGAGCAATACCACATCTTCCTTCAAACAACCTCATTTTCAGCATAATATTAGAGTTAAATATAAATTAATAGAAACCCCGCAAGCAGAACTTATAAACAAGGATTACTCAGTGGATTTACCCATTTATCTAAATTTATATTTTACCCATTTAAATTCAGTAAAGAATCTAATTTCATTATATAACCCATGCAAAGAAATTACATTTTTTTAGAAATTGTTATAAGACTTTTTCCCCAAATATCAGTATGAATTTTCCTTTTATGAAAAAGGAAACAATTTCTTTCACTTAAAAAAAAAGGAAATTCGTAAATTGGTCCGATTCAGCGACGACTGTAATAAACGGATTCCCTCGACCTTGACATGAACTTAGACTGTCTAAAAAAAAGTGACGGAAAATTTTTTCCTACGATCTCCAGGGTTGTCTGGAAACGTGATGGAAAAAATTTGTGCCTCACCCCCTTCTGCGTGATAGATCACAAATCCCGAGGGGATGCGTAATTTTTTCTTATCTTTCACTTTCTTCTCTAGTATTCCTTAAAATATTAAATTCTCCCGCTGATGTTTCACGTCAAATAGAAGGCGAAAAATCAGGCTTTATCAGCTACAAGTCCGCGTGTTAATATAAAGCCGCGGGTAATTTGATAAAAAAAACCCTTTCCTGATAATACATGCATCCCCCCCTAAAGATTCATGACGAAGAACAATTATATAAATATAACTTTGTAAAAATCCATACTATTTTGCAAACCTCGCCTTTTAACCCTTTTAAATATTAAAAAAAAATTTAAATTTTAAACATTTTTACATTTTTTTGTGTTTACAATTCCCGATTTTCGTTGCGGAAACTGACTGCAAACTTTCGAATATGTTCTTTTTAGTTTTCCTTTTTCAATCCCATCCAAATTTGATTATTTCATATCTGTGTTTTGATGTTATTATTTTCTTTGCCTATTTTTCTGCACGAAACCCATCATTTCCCCTGTATATTATTTTCTTACAATACTACAGATTTAGATTTTTTTCTTGATTGAATCGTTTTTTCCAAAAGCCAACCCCGTGTCATTCTTAAAATAAAAAACCATTTCATGTATCACATTTTGAAATTATTTTTACCCGTCGTCACGGCTTCACCTTATTGAAACTTTGAGTTTTAATATCATTAGTTTTAAAAGCTCATGAAATAAGCACGGTAAAGCATGAGAATCTTTGCCGGGGAAACGCCAACGCTTCTTCCGAAAGGCAACCCTCTCCAAAGGGTGTTAATAATAAGGCATAAACTACGCAACTTACAAATTCAAAGACAACAAAGGCAACGCCTTCAATTTTCCAAATTACCGGATATGTTTTGCTTTAAAAACGTTAGAAATTTTCTCGTGGAAAATTCAATCATAAATGCCCGTTCAGCCGGTTTTTTTTAATTCCGTAAAAAATCCCCTTTTTTATCGCGCTAAAATTTTATTTGATTCTTTGACTTAAGTTTCCCTTAAAAAGTTTGCTTCAGTTTACGATGTGATAATTATTTTAAATTAAATTTTACAATTAGTACTTTGGTTTAGAGCTCAGTTTTTGCCTTTCCGAGCATGCGAATCGCCGTTTCTTAGTTAAACGATAACCAGTAACAATTACTTGTCCCAAATACTGCCCTGTTGGGTCGAAAAAGGTTTATTTCTAAAAAAAAATTACGCTAATCCCTTTCTTTTGTTTTCTGCTCCCCGGCCCCGCTTCTGCTCTTTTCCGAACCTTTTGTATTTTTTGTTTTCGTTTCCACCCTCCCTCCCCCTTCCGTCCCCTCCCCTCTCCCCCACGAAGATTATCAATTTAAAAATTTTATTTCACCGTTTTATTGTTTTTTTTTGTTCCCTCCTTCTCGGCGACATATTGAGCTTTCAAATGCTTTTTTTATCGGATTTTTCTTTTTATGAAGTCCGGTTGTGTCTTTCCTTTTATTCGGTTTCTCACCGATTACGATCTATAAACGACCATTTAAATTTAAAAACCCGCGTAAATAAGATTTTACTTCGGTGATCGAATAGAAAAAAAATGCTCATTTTGTTTCATGCCATCACATTGTATTGAAAATTAGTCAGCAGCTTCTTCCAGCAGCAGTTCATTAAGTCACGTTATAACATCTCATCGTATGAAATCATCAAAAATTGTATTCCAAATTAAATTTTATTTATAGAATAGGTGGGAAATTTCCTTCTTAACTCGGATTTTTGACCCCATTCAAAAGCAGCGAAACCCAATAAAATTATTGAGGGACAAAAAGAAGAGTTTGAACTGGAAATAATGGGGTGAAGAGATTCTGGGCTTTTATCATCACACCCACTCAAAAGGGGTTTCCATGAACTGGAGCCCATCGAAAGGGAAGGCGTTAAAGACTTTTAGTTGAATTTCTTCGAATGTGGAATCGATCAAGCCAAAAACAGCCTAAGGGAGATTAAAAAAAAATTATTTTTCATAAAGAGGAAAACTAAATCCCTCCGCCTAATAAACATATAGGAACTGTTGGAAATTCTTCCATTAACGTCTTTGTTTTGTATTTTTGTCCCGAATTATAAATATTCCCATGGGATTCTGTACATAAATTTCACTTTCTCTTTTTCCTCTCTTATCCACCTATTTTCTGTGCCGAGTTTTATTAGTCTACTATTTTATTCTTACCTCGGTCTCCATATAATTTTTCCAAACGTGAAATTACCGTCTTTTACTGATTATAAAAAATCCGAAGTACAGATTGTGCAACTTAGCAGAAGTAACAACGGATTGTCTGCAGGTTTGCCAACTTGTTTTCCTGATTGGCGGGACTTTCCTTTGATAGTGTGGCCAACCACCTTGAATGTATGGTACAACTGCCATCGATTTACGCAGTGATGGCCAACCTTTTATAATATGGAGTCCAAATGTAATTTCTTGGGGCACAACGTATGCGAAAATTAAATATGGATATTTAAAATTAGTCTATTTGCCAAAAGGTAAGAAAGAATTACAACAATTTGATTTTTATTTTATTAGTGCGATATCTGCAGTTGTTTTTCAGAAACAGTTTCGGACTCTTTAGGCCTTAATAAAAGAGCGGACCACATGCAACACCTTCACGGGCCGAATATGACCCAACTATACCCTTCTGCACTCCATATGAGATACACACACACCATTAGGAAACCCCTCCTAATCAGTGGTTCGCCACAAATATTTTTAAAAACTCAGTTTTAATAGTTTTAATTAACAAAAATAAATGCAAGATTGTTTAAGCCATTCCTTAATTAAAGTCGGACAGGTTGAACACAGGAAAAGGACGCTTCATTTGGTTTCCGTTAAGCAGTTTACTTCTGAAAGTTACTTCCAATGTTACTCGGAAGGTTACTTAAGTATAATTACTAATAAAATTACAACAATAGTTTTTTTTTCCTGTGGATATCTTATCAAATACTACGAGGACGAAATATAATTTTATAAAAATTGGGTCCTCTAAAACGGAAAAGTTGGTAAAATAAGTTGAGAAAAATTCATATTAGAGACAAAAGCAGGAAAAGAAAGGGATCCGTTTAATAAAACAACAGCCTTAGGTTTCTCCAACTTGAAAACTTATTTATAAGGAAGATATTTTTATTTATATTTTGTAAATTTACACTTGTATGCCCTCTGGTAACGTTTATTGATCTTCCTTTCATTTTATGAGAGCTTTTTTTGCAGTTGCACCTAAATACCGATAATAATAATAATAATAATAATCAGTCTTTAAGTGAGTTTCACAAACAGGAAATTCAATTTTAAACCAAACGAAAACGAAATCGAAACGCATAGGTAAAAAACGAAAGGAATGAATGAATTATATCGCAATTACGATGGTGGATATTTATTGGAAAGCGACGCAAAAACTGGGATTTATTAATTAAAGCATGGAATCAATTTAAAAATGCGGTTTCAAATGAAAAAAAAATAAAATTGGATGAAATAAAAAATAATTAATAAATCGGATATTGAAAGGATTGCTCGTATTTAACGAAGCTTAAAACACTTAGTTACTAAACGTATACATAATATAGCTTACTTCCGTAAGCAATCGGGAGCAGCTGCATCGGTGAACTTGACAAGTGCAAAGATTGTAACAGTATGCTGTTGGAAGTTGTGCTCATGAGTTGGTTTGGCCTGGAGGGAATTCTGCCGTCTGCATTCGGAAGCTCTGATCGATGGAGAGTATTGGATTTTAAATTAAATCAGAAAGCCAAATTTTGCCCAAAATGAAGCGCTGTTACTGTTCTTAGTTAGAGAGAGGTGGTTTTTCATGTGACAGTAATCACCGATATATATTCCAATTTTTTTTTTAAAGTTTTATATCTTTTTCTAAAATTTCACGTGGCAACTAAAATGGAAACTATGGAGCACTGAATTTGCTGGAGTTTTTTACATTCCATAATATTTATCACTAAAGACCAAAATCATTAAAAAACAGTTTCAAAAAGAGCTGAAAACTATTTAAAAACCAATAAAATTTTAATGAAAATCAATGGAAAGAATTACGATAAGCTGAGACATTATTTAATATATTAAAGTCTTAACGTTCCGATTGTTATAAACTTCAGTTAGAAAATTTTCTTTTCTTAATACGAAAATGTTATCATTCGCCGCAGGTTTCTCGAGTTTCACATTTTTAACTTCATTTTTACATGGTTTATTGTTTTACAGAAAGATTCTTCTGGATTTTAGGCATTTTCCTCTTAAAGCTTAAACTTCAACCGATCATAAAAAAAGTCTACTAACAAACTTAGGCCTGAGAAATTATCTCAATTGAGTTTCTGCACCCCCGAGAGAACATTTCTCATTGATTAAAGACCAAACACACGGATTGTGTATGAAAAATGAAGTCAGAAGCAACCAGCCAATGCCAGGATAATCAAAGCCTAAAGGCTTTTTTTGACTGGAAAATTGCCTCCTTCGAGCCGAACATTAATTTCCGGATGCAAAACAAAAAATAGGATCAATTTGCACAAATATTCAATCGATCATGTGTCTTCCACACGTACTTCTTCTGTAAACTGCAACTGGAAAGATTTATTAGTCCGCACGTCTCTTCCAGAAGAAAGGAAACCCGTTAAATCCACGTTATTGACAACTGAAATGATTTTTGAATGAAAATTTTAATCAGTGGTTTTTAATTTAATGAATGAGTATAATCAAAGATGATAATATTTAAATGTGTTTATCAATTTTTAAAATTAAATTGCTTTTAGTTTTTTTTTTTATTAAATGACATTCGGTTATCATAATTTTCGATAATAAACATTTTATTAATTGGATTCCCCGCGAATGGCTGTCATCGGAAAGGCAGAAATCATTTTTTAAATGAAAAATAAAGGTGAAAAATTAGATTTGCATATGCCCGGATGAAAAATATAGTGGAGAGTCAAAACCGGAGATGGGAAGGTCTCAAGAGAATCAACAATTCGACTCACCCAAAGATTTCTTATGGGAGAACCCTCAGAAAAGAGCTGTGGAAAGGAAATAAGGTGATTCCCGCTCAACGCACCCAAAATTTATAGTCTTCCAGCTTCCTCGTTTCGACAAAAGCCTCCGAAAAAGTTCTAGGCAAAAGCTCGAGCCCCACTCTAATATCGAGCGAACTGACACTCTGCAAAAACATTTAATTTATTCACTTCATTTGGAATGCTGAAGAAAAGGCAAACCTATCGAAGATATTGCAGAGTGTTTCTTTTTCTCCAGACTGCCTTTCTTTTGTCAGTTTCTCTACTCAATCTCTCTCACCGTTTAACCTTACTACGACAAGAATGATTCTTCAAAATATACAACATTTACAATATCAAAAAGTTCAGTATTTCGGAAGTATCTAATCCTATCATCGGAAGCTTTCTAAATTTATATATATAATATATTACTCTATTTTGCCCACATTAGGCACTAGAGGTGATGGCTACAGTTCAATTTTCCTAATGAGTGGCCCATCAGTAGTCTTCAACTATACTTTTTCTTTTTTTAAATTATTATACTATATACATACAAAGTTATCAAATATATGAGACATTAAATCTATATAATTATAAATAAATCAAAAATTAATAAATAAAATAAATAACATATATACCACGAGGTTAAAATGGTTAAAATGGGAAATATTAAAGTTAGTATAATAAAATTAGTATAATTCTAAATTTAGTAAACTTGGAAGCACTTTTCAGATTTTTCTCTTCAAACTCAAATTTCTCGAGTACAATCAGTTTTTCATTTTTAGATATTTTATATAACCTAACAACCGTGGACGACTAAGACCCTCCAGAAGCCAAATTCTTGCATCTCCTGTAGGAACCCCATTCAACCTGCGACTTCAGGCACATACAACAGTTCATAACAACCGCACTCACAATACGACGCTTTGTTTTGGACGAATGAAGAAATTATAAATAATTAAATTACACGTAATATTACTCCTTTCCGTACGGCATAAAATATACTTAGTTTTTATATTATTTAATTTTATTTTTATACTTTTTAACATTAAAATTCTGTAAAAAATATAATACTATTTTTAACCGATAAAAAAAGTAAATTATATATTTTGAGTTGTATTTTGTAACACTGTCTCAATATAATTTGTATAATTTACCCCCTATTGCGAAACGGGGAAAATATATTATAGTATATTTCATATAAAAGCTATAAGTGATCGTCGTTTTATGACTGAACCAATAGCTCTATAAAAACAAAATTTGCCCAATTATAATCTTAATTGATTTCGAGAAGTTGTAGCGCTCTAATTGAAAGAATACATAAAATATCATACTTATGGTTATTATAATGATATTCTTTTATCGTATTATTATAAAATTATTTCCACTATCCTTTTCATCTCAAACTTTGACTGTTATAATCGAAATTTGTTGCCTGACAAAATTTTGCAAGTTAACCAAAAAATGCGGTTTATTGTTATTATCATTACGGCCGGCTTTTCGTGGTTTATTATTGCTTATACAATTGATATCGTGGAAATAACTAATAATTTTGACTGAACAACTTTTCAAAATGACTATAAAACTCCATTTAACCCAAAAGAAAGGTTCTCCTAATTAAAAACTCGGGGAGGGAAAACCCCAATTTTTTTACCGCTGATAGAGCCATTACAAAATGGAATTTGTGAATAGAGAGTTGTCAAAAACATTTTCTACTGACAACCAATTGACTCCCGCCGATTTGGCAAAATTTAACGAGAAAAATTTGGTCTTTCTGAAAATCCTGACCTGAGACTTTTAACACCACCTATTAATAAAATGTAGGAAATTAAATATGACATTTTTAATATTCACGACATTGTCTGGATGCGGGTTTATGGGAATTCTCCAAAATATCGATGCTGAATTCATTTTTACACAACGAAAAAATTATACAAAACAGTAATGAATATATATTCAGTATTAAATATTGAAGAGACATTCGTATTTCAGTTTCTTAGGGAAATAATCCACAGATTTTTAGTGTTAAGATTGCGCTCCTTTAACAACCACGTAAGAAGAGTAAAAAATCAGCGATGAGTGATAGTTTTGACCCTCAGATTATTAATGTAATTTTTATGCTGATCTGCTGGAAGCTATTTTTGAAACCTAGGTGACGTCCTCGGTGATGAGGAGAAGTAATTATCGCGTTTTAATTTACCCGTTCGACATTTTGGAAAATGGCCGTTCCCATCCCAATTTGTTTTGGTTCTGGATTTAGTAATTAATTTTGTTGAAATTAGACAAAAGTCTTGTCATCGTATGCACTTGTTAATAACCGAAAAATTAGTCGAGTCGAGCGTAATCCGGTAAATTAAACTTCTGTCCGGACGTAAATTTCCTGAATGAGTATATATTTGACGTTTTTTGAGAAACGAATAGAACGAGTTTTTGGAGGTTTGGTATTCGAGGAGAGGGGGGAGGTGCTCGGGGGAAGGTCTGGGTTTATATTTTCTACGTTTAATAACAATTCAGGTTGATTCTTTACAAATTATAAATACAGTTAAGAATTTCGATTATAATCCAAAATATTTTTCATATGGTTTATTTTAGAATCATTGAATTTAATGTCGGTTGGCAGAGGTGTTTAATACTTTAA
This sequence comes from Brueelia nebulosa, assembly GCA_028293925.1. Lineage (NCBI taxonomy): Eukaryota > Metazoa > Arthropoda > Insecta > Psocodea > Philopteridae > Brueelia > Brueelia nebulosa. Next base: position 10,629 of record JAQIBA010000285.1, on the reverse strand, counting down.
ATTCTAAACATTGTCAAAGTTAAAAAACTTTTTTATTATTTCCCGAATTATTGGCAAATTAAATTGACGTTGTCGGATCTTTCACGAATCTTAATTTATATTTAAATAAGAGGAGGAAAGAAAAAATTCTTTTAGAGATCCCCTGACGACTTTAATTTTTAAGTACTCCATTAGGTCTCTTTCCGAGTTGGGTTCTTTACCGAGTGAATTATTTTGTTTACGAATAATTAGTTCACAGTGTCTCTTTGTCTTTTACTTCCCATAACCCAAAAGGTTCACAGATTAATCACCGAATTGGGCCCACTAATTAGTAGACTTTTCTTTTTTGAAATGAATTTTATTTATTGCCCCCCCGTGTTTGCTTTTCTCTAATTACTGAGAGGAATTTATTCGTGGCAGTCGCCCTTCCTTTGTCAATCTTTTTCAATTTATTTCCGTCAATTAAAAAATTTCTTTTTCTAATTTGTTTTTCCTCAACATTTCCTTTACTGCTCTTTAACACTTCTTCAATCCATTCAGTCAAAAGACATAGAAAACGTTTTTCAATGTTATTTTTCACGATGTCGCTGTACAGAGAGTAATTTTTCTCTGCGTTCGTTAATATAAGCTTCAGGAAATAAGCGATTGAAAATTAGGAAAATTAGGTTAAAGTCGAGAGACCTCTGGAAAATAAAACTGGAGAAGTGAATAAAGCTAACTGATATGTAATCGAGAAAAGCATTAATAATTCTGAGAAGGATTTCAGGCAGCTTACACAGCTACTTGGAGCAAAGCCAAACGTTTTTAAGGACCACCGATGCGGGTAAAGTTTCATAACCCGCAATCCGTTGGCTGAGTTATTTGCTCCTGATTTTTCTTTTAACAAGCATAATTAATTAACCGAAGTTTTTATTCTCGAAATTTACAAAAGTTCAATCAAAACCCCGAAAAAAATTTTCTCCTCCGAAGTTTTACAATTCCTACTAATTGACATTTTATTGCCTGGAAAACTTCTAATTACGGATAGTGAGGTCAAGAAAAACGTCAACTTTCGCTTTCCCTTTCCGCCACTTCCGTCACCGCTTTTCTTTAAAACTTCCCCGAAAATAAAATCCGGGGTTTTGAGAAAATTCAAACCAAACCCGATGAAGTTATAAAGGCGGTGCGGTCTGACGATGGAAATTCTCAAGATTTTGCTTCCTAAAGGTCGGTACACCAGATCAATGCCTGCAGAAAGTCAGCTGCGGCCGCTGTTAATTTATTTCGTAGACATTTTGGTTTCCTCAGACTTCCTCTCAGTAAAAGGTGCTTTACCAGATCAATCCACGGGCTCTCACAAATGTTTTCAAACGGGATTTCGGTTGGTGAATGAACGAAAAGCGCAAAATAAAATAAACAATACTTACCTTTGCGAACGCTGCCGACCGCATGAGAATCTGAAAACAAATAAACCAAAAGATAACTCACTCATTTCCTTCTTTGGTAATATATCTAAAAAAAATTTGACAGTTAAACGTAAAATTACGTAATCCCTTCCAATCAACCGAACAATGAAAGTGTCAGTTGAGTTGTACCCATTGTTACTGAAAAGTTGCACCAGTTTAAGAGAAGTTTAACACTAGTTTTCACATTTTGCACGGTACTGCCTTAACAGCGATGGATTTTTTTTATTTATGATAATTTGTTGAGAACCATAACCTCAGAGTTCGGTGTGAATTAATCACTTAATCCAGCGTTTCTCAACCTTTCAACATTCGCGACCCAATTTTCAATAATTATTATTACCGCGCCCCCCTCCCCCTCACACAATGGAATAGTAATTAAGTATTTGAACGCTAAACTTACAGTTAAACCTTAATTACAAATCCAGAATAAGTAAATTCTAATTCTATTAAATTTATTTTTAATTTAGTATTGATAATTTTGTGTGCAGTATTAATACAGTCCTGTTTATAAGTGTTAATGTGTATTTTATTTTTGATTATGTCAGAGTTTTGTTTTCCTTTTCTTTTATTACATTATTCAATTTTAGTGTTTTTTTTTCTGATATCACTACTGTTATTTATTATTGTTATTTATTTATAAACTTGTGTAGGATTCTAGTCATTTCCTAGACATTTATTGTATATGCTCCCTCTCGCATAGCAGAAGGCAAAGTATACATTTATTGTATTGTATTGTAATTATTTTAAGGATTGTTTATATTTTTATTTAATTTACAATTTTATAACTGATTTGTATTTTTATTTAATTTATAATTTTATAGCTGATTTGTTGCCTGTTTGTGTTTTTATTTAACTTATGATTTTTCTTTGCTTGTCGTTTGTGAAATGTATTGTTGTTTCTATTAATGCCCACGGGCGAAATAAGAGTTAATTATTATATATATTATATTATATATCTTTTTCTGATATGCTCGCGCCCCCCATTAATATTAACACGCCCGCATAAGTTGAGAAATGCTGACTTAATCAGTGCAAAGATGAACTGAATCAAAAGTCTTTCTAATGTCAGCACTTTTGCTGAAGAAAGACATCATTTAAAGCTTTGAAAATAGGAATTTAGGGTTTCCTAAACAATGTCAAAAAATAGTGTTCTGTATTTGGAACATAATCTCACGAATATCATTTTTTTTAGGTAAAAAACTTTTCTTCTTTCATACGTTTGGTTATGCTATTTTTTAAATACTTGAAACTGTAATCTGACAAAACAATTGTAGTTCTGTTGACAAATTCTGTAAACTCCAATTTTCCAAAAATTTATTTTAAATATCTTCGTTTATATGAAAAAAATGGGGAAAACAGGTTAAGGAGTATCTATGAGATAGTTTTAGTGGAAGCATTAAAATCCTAAAGCGAAATGAGAGGGAGAGAATGAAAGGAATTCGAATGAAGAATTCATAAGTTTGGGTTTGACGGGTTTAAATCGAGGCTCGGATTGGATAGAGATTTGGGGTTTCGGACTCTCATAAATTTTCTCTCCTTTCATTCTCTACTTTCTTCTTTTATTACGGAACTCCATAACTATTGGATACTTTGCAAACCTAAACAACATTCTGGTAAACCTTTCCAAATTAAATAAGATTAAATCACAAAATCCGAAGGACCTCAACTTGTACGTTCTCATTCTCTTTCTCAGATTTTTTCCTCAGATTTCTTTTTCAGATTCCCTTCGTTTGATAAATTTTAGGTGAATGGATTTAATTTGAAAAGAAACTCGGTAGGAGGCAGACAGAACCTAAGGATAACAACCCCATTACAGGGAGTGATTATTTCTAAGATTTCTTCCGACAAAATCGCACCCCGAAATTTCTAATGAGAGAAAATGGGTGAATAAAATCACAGAATGTTGATAACAACTTCGAGGTGTTGGTTCTACAGCGACGACCCGCAAAAAACACTTCTTCAGCATAATTTCCGCATAGGAATCCAAAATTTAAAAACAAAAAAACTATTAAAACCGAGAAAAATTAACCGAAACAAGGTAGCAAATTAACAACTTGACACTGACTTAATAAATGAGACACTTAAATTCACCAAAAACATTATTCTGCTGTCTTCATTAATTCTTTATATTTATTTATTCCCCAATTTTTAATTGGTTGCTTTACAGTTAAATTTTTTTTTCATGCAATTTTTATTAATTTTTTAACAGTCACTGACAATTTAATTGGTGCGGAAAGTGGAAACGTAATGAGGAAAAGGGAAAATTAAATGCGGATCGGTGCATTATGCTGATTAAGTTATTTTGAAAATGTGAGAAGGAAAGGAATGCGGGCTTCGATGACGGGATCCCTTTTTTATTTTTCTGTCTATCGTCAACCTTCCTGGATTCGAACAAAATTTGGAATTTTTTTTTAATACATTTCTTTTTTCTTCTCAATACCATAAATTTTAAAACGAAGACATTAATGTGATGATGATTTATCTGACGTTGTTGCTTAAAAGTTTGTTTTTTTTATTTCCAGCCTGCAGCAGGAGGAATCGTTGATAACACAATTCCTGAATTTTAGTTTTCACAGGATTAGGCGTGCATTTCTTATGAACACATTCCAATTTTCTCCAGACTTTTTTTTTTCCTCCGGAGACTTTAGAGGTTTTTCCCAATGATACGTCTGTCCTTTTCTATCTTACGATCCTTCGGTCTTTCCCTTTCACTCTTTTGCCTTTTTAAAAACAAATTTGGACCTCTGTTAAATATTAAGTCGGGAGGTGAAATTCAAAAACAATTTGCTCTCAACTTCCCACGAGTGGCACAAACAGACAATTGCTCCGTCCATTTCCTCCATCTTGAAAAAATGAATGCTTAACCAACAACCTCGGATAAGTACATTTTAAAACAAAGGTCCCCCCCCGTTCTGTCTCCTGTCTCTAATTGAATTCGATAAATTCCAAACCCCAGAGAAAGGCTTTAATCTAAGCAAGAGAAGCATCTAATCGTTTTTAAGTCCAAAATAAATAAAACTTAAGCCGACAAAAAATTAGGAAGGGACGCTGATGTATTTTCTTAGGATACCAACCAACAAGAGCTTTTAGCAAAATTGAACCTTTTAGGTAAAACCTTCCGGTGATGTATCCACTTTGAAAATACTCAATTTCTCTCTTCTCGCCTCTCTTCATAATGACCGTGGCTCAATTTTTATTTATTTTTCAGAGAAACAACCGAAGACAATCCGGGGGGGAAACCTTTTGGACTTTTTTCACTTCGTAACAAATCTCCGACTGCATCGGAGATTTTATAATTATTCTGTCCGTCAAATTGGAGCTGACCAATTCGAAATTAAATTGAATGCATGTAAATTCACATAAAAGGCGGAAAGTGACTAAATTGGCTGTCACTGAGGGTGACATTAAAGAGTTAACCACTCCCAACATCTCCAGCTGGAACAGCCGGGAGTTTTTCCTCAAAAATTCAACAGCGGAAAGCCGATAAGAATTTCACAGTTGAATTAAACTGAAAATTTCTCGACAGTTTTCCCCTCTGTCTATTCAAATATTGGTGGGTTTTTTCATCTTAGATGAGTAACTTTTTTAATAATTAAAACCAATACGTCTGAATTTCCTTCCACCTGTGAAACAATTAAATTTCCCGGATATTTACACGGGTAAACCGCGAGCACTCAACCGATAAATTGTGTTTATTTAAAGTCACAGTAACACGAGTCTTTTTTGTAACAACCAGGAAAAGCCGACATTTCAATTTCAAAGTTTTCCCTTTAAAAGGGAACTCAACCACGTGAAATGCTGGGGAATCAAAACCAAAAGTCCTGCTAGTTTGAATAATTTGGAGAAAAAAATTTTTCCTTTTTTTTTGGGGGGGGAGAACACTTTTTAGATAAAAACGTTTCTCTGATTAACAAGTTTATCTACTTTTTAGACCTAAATATAATTTTTCAAACCCTTTTTGTGCTAGACCAACATATAAATATTATATAAGCTATAAAATTATTAACATTTGCAGTCATCGACTTGCTGTTGTATCATCCTTTAATGACTAAAAAGGATTTGCAGATATTTTCAAAAACTCTGCCCTCACTCTCCTCCTGTCAGAAAAAAGACTATAAACTCAACCGACTGTGTAAAAATTAATTATAATAAATATTTAATAATAAACTTGCTAATTTATTAATACTTTATTTGACGGTTATTTTTATCTATCACATTTAAAAAAATGAAGAATCACTTTATGTTTGCTCTAAAGAGGGAAATACAGTATATAAAAAACCAGCATTTGACAAAAATTCCTTTTGTCTAATGACTGCTCTCAAGATAATATTAAGAGAAATGGCGAGCGCTATAAAAATTTATAATCTTTCCCTCCCCTTTTGTTACACAGCTCACGCATTTGATGATGCTGTCACATGCTTCATTCTTACTTGTTTTTTATGCATCATTTGGACTCCTTCATCTTTTATTCCTCTCTTGTCCAGTATTACCTTTTCAGAGTTAATTTAATTTATGCACTACTGGCGGCTTTCCCTTGGCAAGTCGAAATTCTGCTTGAATGCTTTTTCAGAAAAGCAAAAGCTCAATTTATGCCCTGGCGATCCAGGACGCGAAGACAACGTCAAGACTATAGCTCAGAGAATAATCCAAATTTTTAATTTAAGTTTTTATAGCGAATCCCTCCGGGAAACAATTGCGGTACTGCGAGCGATCTTTTTACTGTGCAATACAATATTAATTAATTAGGAAAATAATTTAATAATTTAATTTACCCTTATCTCGCCCGAGGGCATTAAGGGAGTGTGAGCAACAATTTTTTTACAAATATAGTAATACCACAACAATTTTTTTTCTTCTTTATAAACAGCATTCAAAACAAAGTTATAAATTAGGTACAGATCCAAAGATAAATTATAACTTTTAAAGTAAATAAAATAGACAGAATTTACAAATTAAATATGAGATTATAGGTTAGATAAACAAAACATTAAGTAACATAGATTAAATAAATATCATAACAAAAAATGAATAAAATATAGGCGGTCAATAAATTAGATATAGAGTATTAATTAATTACATTAAAAATTGCACGCCCTTTTAGGGTGTTACAATACAATTACAATCAAACTATTCACAGAGTTCGAATTATAACGGACTCCTAAATATAACACTATCTTTGCCTGAACAAAATTTCTAAGAACATTGACTTTAAAATGGAAATACTGATATATACAAACTACATCCCTATGTTTCATTATTGAGCAACAACTCTGATAGCATCCCCTAAAGTTACCTTACCTAACTTACACTTCCCTTGTCCTTCTCCCCTTCGCCCAATATAAAAATAACCCTACCCTTCCCAACGCCGCAGTGTCCCTCACTCAATACAACACGAAACTTACTGTTTGGTAAAAATATTAATACCCAACGTTTTCATAAGCGCAGAAGAAAAATATTAAGACATTCCAAATTGCTATTGTCAGCCCCTAAAAAAATCATAAACCAAAACATGAAAAAAGGATTAAATGGCCACCAAACTATGAAAGCCGCGGTGAAGTGCTTTTTTTCGCAGGACCGCAACTTTTTGAAATTATGAAAAAACGACGAATTTTTTTCCCCCATGCAGGAAGAGCAATATAATATGAATATAAAATTCTGTTATTCAGGTGACGTTTCGAAAATTTTTTTTTTTTTCTTTGAAAGACAGAAATTATGCGGTTACGTCAAATATTCGACTTTCGTATTTTCCGTTCTGCAACAGAAATCGAATGATTGGTTTTGAACATTTCGGTAACGCCTTTATAATGCGAAGGGGAGTAAAATAAAGTTTATAGCTGAGTTAAAATTTTGAGTGAATGTCTCTGATTTATGATTCTCCTGTAATTTATTCGGAAATATTTTCATCTTGTCTTTGGTATAATAACAAGCAAAGTTCGGAAGGTTCAGGAAAAACTTTCCCGATTCGACTTAACCAATCATCGACCGAAACACTAAAATTGAAATCGGAAACGATAACGGCAATTCATGTCAAAAAGAACCTTATTAAAAACCTTTAATTTATTTAACCATCCTGAACTCTTTTTTTTTTTTATGGAAAACAGCATTTAGACCACCGCCGAATATCGATTACCAATATCTAAACTCGTAATTTATAGAGCTGCCACCTTCGAGGCGGCGAACGGTAGCTGTATTAATATCAATTAATATGTAAATTGGAAATTTTTTCTAGAATTTATAAAAGTTGAAAGCGTTTATGTCAATTGTCACGCAGGAGGTGGAAATGCAGGAATTTGTATTAAAATCACTCAAGGGCACCCCCTGCCGGCTACAGGGTTCGATGACACACCTTCGCGCAGGAAGGCATTTTGGAACGTTCCGTTTTCATCCACAGGGACATGTTATCCTCAATTCATCCCTTAAACACAATTCTGCTTCTCCCGCGAACGACTTAATTAAAATGGGGTTATATTCAGCGCAGTGTCAGATGAGGGAGAGAGGAAAGGGTTGAAGGTGCAGAGACGTTGAAAACCTCAACTCCCAAGGTTGTTGTATCCTTAGTGGATTACTTCTGCGTTATACCTATTGGTTGAGAGAGAGAATTAGGAGGAACTTGAGGTGAATGCATAGATTTATTACACATAGTTTGAGGACTTGCGCTTGGAAACAAAATCAATTTTGACCCCTTACCCGTTAGAGGGAGAAACTGTTAACACAAAAATTTGTGAATGTAATAAAATTCGATTTACGGTACAAAATATAGACGCGTTTTTTTTCCTTCAAAAACCATAACAGAAGTAAATGAAAAGAACGGGAAACTGAGGACGACCACAAAACCAAAATCTCTTGCCAACGTCTGATATATGAGATTTGCTTAATGAGCTTATTAAAACGATTGATCGCGGTTTGAGTGGAAAAAAAACAAGAAATGAAATCGAGTCATTAATCATTTATTTCCGGCAGAAACAACAAACCAATATCGTCTCCGTTTGCTCTTCTTTTTTCAATTTTTTTAAAAATAATGTATGTTATTAATGTACTCTTTCAAGAAGTAAATTTTAAATAAATTTTCAATGAAAATTTACGGGTGACCTTAAGGGTTAAGGAGTCCTTTACCCTTCCGTTGTAACACCCAGCAATGAGTCAAACTCTCCTCTGAAAGTGTTCTAGAAAAAGTTGTTCAGACAAAGTATACATGAAAGTGTTCCCGTGCCATGCATAGTTAACGAGTGTCGGCCCCTGACTGTCCTTCGGTTTTTTTTTTCAAGGACGGAAATTTCTATAAATCAAAATGTCATTTGACAAAAGTCGATGAATTGTCATATTTTCGTTGGTTGAAAAAAGCCTTAAAACAATATTTTCTCCGCGTTGAAAACATTCACTTTGAAAAAGTCAATTTTATCACTTTTCTGCTTTTAATTTAAGGTTCTTTATAAAGCATAATTGGGGAGGATGGGATGAGGAATTATACAAAAAGGGAAGAAATATTTATTCCTTTAAAATTCAATACAGGCTCTTGAATTTTGATGTTCCAAAATAATTTAAAACGTTTTTATTATAATTATTCTGTTAGTACTAAATTAATTTAAGAAGTTTATTCTTGCTGAAGTTAAAAAGGAAACTTGTTTTGTGTTTAATTTTCTAATGGTTCTCGTTTTGCGGCTTTTCAGCGAAAAAGAAGGGAAAAAAGCTTTAAATTACGCTTCTAATCTTTAATGTTTAAGACTAAACCACTTTTATTATCCGGAGGTAAAATTAAATTAACTCCCTTCGGGGTAAAAAAGTTCATCTCCTTCTGTATAAGAAATCTCTTTCTTGCATTTTTTTTACTTCTATTGTTCCAAAGTGTGATATGCGGAATAATAAAGTCGAATCGCGAAATTACGCTCCTTTCCTGAGAATACAAACTGACATGGGGATTGCAATGAATGTCCTTTGCAGGATTCAGGAGCAGATGAACCTACTCCAGGGGAGAAACTGAAACTGCGACAATGATTACCAACGGTACGTGCATAAAAAATTTCATTTACAAAACGGCATCACAATTTTTAGCATTAATGAAAAGTTGAAGGTCTCAACAATTTCGGTCCTTTCTTGAGGCATTTTCAGCAACAGAGTCTGATCACTTAACTTTTCAGGGATGTCCTGCAAATGGCTCCTGTAAATGTAATAATTTGACGCGTTTTTTTACGCCCCCTTTTGCAATAATGACTGTTCTGAATATTTAAAACAAAGATGAATTATTCATACTACAAACTAGTTAACGTCCACGGGGGTAAACGATTTTATGGCTCTCTTTTGGCATCGGCCTACCAAAACACCAATCATTAGCTTCAATAAAAACGGTGTATTAGACAAAAACTCATTGGTGAATCCATTAAAATTACCATATTTAAAAAGTCAAATGATTTTTATGGTGTCATGGAAGTTCTTTAATTAACGTGTGAAAATTAGAAAGAAATAATTTTAACTTTCCTATCATTTGATTACGGTCTACAAGATGCATCAAACCTTGGTTATACCTTTATTATACCTTTAATAATATATTTCTTCCCTATTTCACCCGTAAGTATTAGGGGTTTTTTCATAAATATTTTTCAATACAATTCGGATTCAGTACAATAAAATTTTCAATAAATTCAGATACAACAATTTTAGACAAAATAAATAAAATGACCAGTCGAGATTAGGGGCAGAGAAGCCTACTTACTAAATAAAGTGATTTTTGCACTTATCTACGGGTGTTTATTTATTACAAAGGGAAAATAATAGAGAAAAAGAAAAATACAAAAATACAAAAGAAAGAAAGAAAAAAATACAAAAGTACAAATAGAAGAAAAAATACAAAAATACAAAATGAAAAAAAGAAACAAATACAAAAATACAAAATGAAAAAAAGAAACAAATACAAAAATACAAAATGAAAAAAAGAAACAAATACAAAAATACAAAATGAAAAAAAGAAACAAATACAAAAATACAAAATGAAAAAAAGAAACAAATACAAAAATACGAAAGGAAGAAAAAATACAACTCTGCCTCTTTACACTATGTTAATTATAGAGGGGGTGAGGTAAACAGCCATCTTTTAAGCTTTCTTTTTATGTCCTTTTTAAATAACAAATATGTACTAATAAACAAAAATTATATAAAAAAAATTAATAAACAATAATTATATAATAAATAAGTAAACATTAGGTATATAATA
>JAQIBA010000284.1:37604-72610 GCA_028293925.1 Brueelia nebulosa | reverse complement strand
TAATTTATAACTTGTTTTGATTGTTGCTTATACTCCCTTAATGCCCTCGGGCGAGATAAGGGTGCATTATTATATAATATTACTTTTAGCTCTATTTTCAAATTTTGTATTGCCTTAAATTAATTAATTTAATTTCTTTTTTTCAGGTAAGCATATCAAATTTCCATCGCAAAGGTGGCAAAGATTCTTCGCTGAATTTGGAAAAAATGCAGTACTCTCAATCATAAAAGGGGAGTATAATGTCCGAGATTAGGTTTAGGCCTCGACTGCAGCAATTCCTTCCAACTTCTGCGGTTTTTCGGAGGCGGAAACCCCCCATTCCCACAAGCCAACCTAGATTCTATTGCGTCATAACAGGACTTCGTCTGCAATTACTTTTCCTCTCTAAAATTAATCTCCTTACACGGCTAATTACGTGTGTTCGGAATTTCACATTATCTGCCAATGGGAGAGAGAGAGAGAGAGAGAGAGAGAGAGAGGGGCAAAGCGCGAATTGGGTGCCCATTACATTTAGCAGAAAAACTAGCAATCACGACTAGCCGTTGGTTCTCAAGGAGAGCCATTCGTAGTTATTTAATTAATACTCCGACCATCGATATGTTATTAATGGGGTTGGAAGAGAATAAATTCCCATCATATCCAAATACAAAAAGCTATTTCTCTTGATAATTCTCCTTCGCTTTGGTTTTTCGTCGTGTTTTATGGCATTCAAAGCGTTGAAGGTTGAAGAAGTAAACACTGGGAGAGAAATTGAGCCCGTGTGCACAACCTGAGAACCCATTCGGCGACCCGGGACGGAATTCCACCGAGCAGAGAGTGTTTATTTAATCAAAAATAAATTTGTGAGGAGGAGGAGGGAAGGGGGGAGGAGGGCGAAGGGGGTAAAATGATTGTCGGATTCGGTCGGGACTATTCGCGAGAGGAGATCGGCTCCGGAACGTGTTCGAGTGACTCAATCACATGGCGAGGCAAAGGCAGTCAGTTTGACCTGAAGTGTAGTCGGTGTCGGTCGTTGTATCGTTGGAGCTCCGCTCCGTTGTTTTGCTCCACACTTTTCATTTACTCAGTGCAGTGTGGATCGCCTTTCTTTTTTTCTCCACTCTCAACAGTGGCATTGTGAACTGAAGTGTTGTGCGCGCCCGGTGAAGGTTGGAAACGGAGTGCTTTCTCGAGTTATCCCAAAGCTGAATGATTGCCAAACATCCCCCCGCCGAGAAAACAAACATCGAGGCATTGTTTACAAACACCCGCCCCGCTCCTCCCCCATTTAGGTTCTGCTCGGGGACAGAAGGCGGTGTCTCCGAGCGAGCGGCCATGTTTACCAATGGTGGCCGAGAAACGTGAAACTCTTTTGTCTCCGCTCGGAGTTGCAGTAAACAAATGGGTTCGCCTGCATTGGGGTCGTTCGGGGGGGTTGGCAGCCTTTAGAGAGGACTTTGTTTTTATCTCGCCACGTAATATTACGGTGATAAGTGATCGGGAAAAGGTGCAAAGGTTGGCCACACTGCGATGCTATCTGAGCCGATAGGATACAAAACAGCGGAAGAACGATAATAATTAAGAATTTGATTAACGGCGTATTAAATTCGTTCGTGTCCGAACTTGCAAGAGATTAATAAGAATGAGTGTTTCACCGTCGTAATTAAAAAAAATTATGATGGGATGACGAGGAATTATTTTTTGCTCCCCTTTAGTGCCTTCGGGAGACTAAAGAGTGATTCGTCTTTAAGTCGAGAAGATACAGAAGGGGCGAATTCCGTAAATAATGCTAATGAATGGGACAAAGAAAAGTAAAATGGCAGTTTTGTGGAAATGTGATAAAAAGAAGGCGGTGGAGGGAAGCAAAGAATTTTACCGAATTCCAAAAGGAGGTCATTTTCAACACGAGAACTGCACTCACGGAAAAATAATTTCTCAAAACGGGGAAACGACCACTTTTGGCGGTCATCACTCATTTCTGATCTGTCGAATCCAACAGGACTTATTCATTTAAACCTCCTTTGTGTTCGTTTTATAGCGACGTAAGCGTGTGAACGCGAAAAAAGAGAGTCAATGCACTCCTCAGCTGCCCCATCGAACGCGTAACCGCTTCGGAACGAATCCATTTGGCTCCTTTTTAATTAACTCAAATTTACATCTGTAATTGTAAAAAAAAAAAATGAAAACTCGATCGAGTAATGACCGCCGATCGACCCCGTCCGCCCTTCAGTCGAACCCAACACGAAAACAATATCGTTTTGTGTTTAAACATTCCCTTGGGAGGCGGATCAGTGGCGGAGTGGTCCCGTCCGCCCCCGATACACCTTTCTCCAGTGGGGGGACCGCCCCGGGACGCCCCATTGTCCCAAATGGGGTCTTCGAAATGAGTTCTCTTGTTGGGATTGTCCCGTTTTACAGCAAATATTAAACGGTTTTATTTAACTTGGTTTTCGTGTCTGTCTGTCTGTCTGTCTGTCTGCAAAGACCGAAAATCAAAACTTTGAGGCGAAATTTTTAACATTCTAATGCGAATTGATTCTTATGTCCGACACGAGCATAACGAAGGCTGTGACAGGTTTGTTAAACCGTTCAAGGATTCCTAATATTCCGGTGGAAAGAAATGATTCATTGTGTTTTGAGATTGTTTCCGAGCAGAACCTCAAGAGAAGCCATTTTATAATCTGAACGTTTTTTCACGGCCACCAATTGCAGTTTATACTCTCTATGCCCCATTTGAAATAAATTCCCTTTTGAATAGGTTTCGGAAGGGGAAGGGAGGGAGAATTCCAAATATGTCGGACTCAAATCGAAACCTGTAAAACACTTCTCAAATGTCCGAAAGGAATTTGAAAGCTTCCGCTTTGGAAACCACCATTGGATCCGACAGATTCGCATCGTTTAGGGTTAACGACCGCACTGATTAAACGTTTAACATAAGCAAACGGTTTCGCAATTGAAAATAAAATAAAAAGGCCGGCGAGGGAGTCGAAAGGAGAAAATGGCGTTTTAATTGAAGTGTCAGGGCCCCGACGGGGGCCCACTCCGAATTGCGTCAGACGAAGAAGTCCATGTGTTGAAATCGAAGGGTGGGCAACCCTCGGAAGGGGTTGCAAAATTCCTTATTCTTTTGCATAATAAATATGAAATCAGCTGATCTTTTGCATGCGTAATCTTAATAATGTGTCGCATTCAAACTCACCCCCGGTTTGGCAAACTCGCCCCAAACAAACACGACCGGAGATTTATGCGCCGTATTTGGGGTTGGTCTTTGAAGGCAGGAAAAAACTGTCCTTGACAGTGCAATCCTCTCTCTCTCTCTCTCTCTCTCTCCTAAATTAAGGAGATTCGGGAAATCCCAAAGAGCACATCGGCCACGACTCGGCCAAATTGGACTGCGAAAATCTGCAGCGTCCATTAATTACTGCTTTTTGAGAACTCGTTCCTCCGAGTGGAAAGAACAATCGCATAGCAACCCGACATTTCCACGGGCAGGAGAGGAGAAAACTACCTGGTTCTCGTTGAAGTCCCCCGGGGGGGTGGGGTGGGAGAGGGGGCGGGGGAGGAAGAAACAAGCGGGAACGTGCTCGGACGTGGAAACACGAAGGAAGGAAAAAAAACCTCAAAAGAGTCCACAACGCATTGCACTGCATTATGCGTTTTGGGATAACGCGTCACGCATAAATTACGGAAACCGGCGATGATTATCTCTCTCTCTCTCCACCTTTTCTTCCATCCACATGAGTGGATTCTCCCCGGGGGGGAGGGAGGGAGGGAGGGCAGAAGAAAAAAAAAACAAGCGCGCTGATTAAAAAGTCACGACAAACTCTGCCGGATAATTAAAAATCAACCGTCCGTAGTGGTTCCACCGGTGGGCAAACTTCCGTGATTGCACTTTACGTAACCGTTCGTCCCAAAATTACATTAAACACTTTTTAATATGAAACAATTAAAATATCTGGTTTTTGTATCGACCGCAGATGGTCGAAGAAAATCCGGGGAATTGCATCCGCGGCGACTGCTTTTTCCCCGCCCTTGACGGTGGGGGGGATTTCGAAATTCGTCGAACGTTTTTTTACGCAAAAGTTTTTGAAACATTCAGTTGTAAAATATGACCTCGGTCACGTGCTAATTAAGAGAAGAAAGCGCAGTTTTGTTTTCGGGGCCCTCAAATGCGTTTGCTTTCTCTATGACGCCGGCTTTTAACGGGGGTGGGGAGGAATCCGTGCCCGACAACACCACCCGTTGCTTTTCGCCGAGAATCGGGTCAAAACCCCTCGAGTCCTGTTATCCTCCTCGCCCACGTTCAGTCCCAGTTCCGAGAACTCGTTCCACCGCCCATCGGTTTGTTCCGTTCCTCGATCGCTTTATCAGCGAAACATCTCCGGTCAGATGTCAGTCAAACCCTCGGGCGAGTGGGAGGACACGTTCGCTCAACTCCCAAAATACTTTCGAACTGTTCAGGCATCGCTACTGTCACTGTTTGCAATGAAACATCGATTGACCTTAACCTCATTCCGTCGGGTTTGAAGTTCAGGTTCAGCAATTTCTTACGACACATCACTTACGATCGAATTTATCCCGTTGGAGTAATAAATCTGTTTCCGTTTCCGTTGGGGAGAAATGGCATTGATGGATATGGACAGAACTGGTTCGTTCGACCTGACCTTCGACCCCAGCGCCCCGACTGCGACTAGAAAGTGGCCGTTGAGTAATTTTCGTGATTTGAGAGTTGGGGGAAATTACTTCTCAACCCAAATTCCGAAATGCGTGAAATAATTTTTTTTTTTTAATTAAGACTCACAATGGCGGATTGTTTTCGGGGAAAAATCACGAGAAGAAACCGTTGATTTTTCTTAAAAAATGATGTTTGGCAATTATTATTCCCTTAATTGGTGTTCAATTTTTAATGTCGTGTTCAGATGGTGCGAAAAAGGAGGAGATGTGATTTTATGAGAATAAAAAAGTGATAAAAAGGGAACAAAATGAAAATGCTCGATAATAGTATAACCGAAGGGGAGACCCGACGAAGGTCGACTTTTTACGTCCCCCTCACGGATAGCGCCTCGCAACAGGACAACTCGAGGAATTCATCCCTTAAAAGAGGCGAGAAGAACCCCGTCGCGTTCTCCCCTTTTAAAAGAACCCCCAAGAAATCCCCGACGCCTCCCATTTATGAGGAAACCACCCCGAGAAACGGCAACCCCACGCAGAGAGTGAGCACACGGACCGCTCAGACCAACCCCAATCGACCGAAAGTGGAGAGAACCCCCGTCAGGATCGGTCATCTGCAACAACCGCAGAAACCGAAGACGTTGGACGCGTCCAAACTACTCAAAACTCCATCGGTTTCGGTGCCGGCGTTGGACAATTCCTTCTCTCTGGGAAAAGGGGAGGTGAAGAACGCGTCGAGCACTCAGAGTCTATCGGAGGGGGCGAGGGGTTGCAAAAACGCGGGTCTCTTCGCGAGGAAAGACCCCCCGAAAGTAAACCGGTCTCCCTCACAAAAAATCCTCAGTGAGAGTTCCTTAAAAAAAGTGACAATCGCGGAGACATTCGTGCCGAGCATATCCGTTCTGCACACCCCTCCGAGGGATTCCACCAAGGGTTTGACCGTCCCTCTGGTTGTTGTCGAGTCGGAGGACACGGACGACTCGGGGAGTTCGAAAAGAATCCCCGGGGACAAAAAGTACCCTCACCTGGAGGAAGAAGACACTGGTATTCATTCAGGTAGGTTCGCTGCAGTTTAAGGGTGGATTCGTTAATTTTATTACGACTTTTCCACCCCTTAGATGTCGTAATAAAAAAATATAAAAAGTCAGTACCACTTTGAATGACCAAAGTCCGTCTGAAAGGAGACAATGGGAGGGAATCGTTAAACAAATGAATCGTTTATATTCCAATCTCCCCCTCCAGTGATATAAATTTTAATTGAATGGATTTGCATGATGTATTGCTTATTGGCTTTCATCGGGGGATGTTAACCATTTGTTCTGTTATTCTAATAATGAACTTCCGAGAAAAGAATCGGCCATTGTTACATTCCGCATTCTGAGCCGGTAGAGAAGGGGTTGATCTGGTCGTAAGGGGGTGAGGGTGGTTTGCTTCGTTCGGATGTGGAAGTTTCTGGAAAAGCACAGAGTTTCCGAGTGACACACTTAAGCCGAAGTAAAATCCGCTTTTCTTATTTAAATGAAGGACAGATGAACTGTTAAAGTAAATAATCTCTGCTGAGAGTGTTCGAATTTAATTATGTAAACGTGTGGAAACTCTGGTTAAATTTAGATCCATACAGATCGAAAATGGTCGAAAAAAAGGTTTTGGTAGACATTTTGATGAAGAAAGTTTGAAAAGATCCGTTTCTGTTGTGTATTGTAATTTATATTCGTGGAGTATATGCACTACACTTAAATATTCAGTCGTTTTCCTTTTTTGTATTTTATAATTTGTATAACTTATTTTGTTTTTATAACTAAATTTATTGTATTTTTATAATTAATTGTGTTTTAATTAATTGATTTATTATTAACTAATTTATAAACGATTTTATGTATTGTATAACGTTTTTGAATTTTATAGTTTATATTTCTGATTTGTATTTTTTATCTTTCACGTTTCTTTTTTGTATTTTGTAGTGTAATTTATAATTTTTTATGCAATTTTTAGACAATGTTCATGCGTTTTCCTTTTTTTATTTTATAATTTGTATAACTTCTTTTATTTTTATAAATCCAGTTATTTGTGTTTTAATTAATTGATTTTATTATTCACTACTTGTTTGTATTTTATAAACGATTTTAATATTATATAACGTTTTTGAATTTTATAATTTATATTTCTGTTTTGTATTTTGTAATATCATTTATAATCGTTTATGCACTTTACAGACGTATTCACGCGTTTTCCCTTTTTGTATTTTATAATTTGTATAACTTCTTTTATTTTTATAACTAATTATTTGTGTTTTAATTAATTGATTTTATTGTTAACTGATTATTTGTATTTTATAAACGATTTTATGTTTTGTATAACGTTTTTGAATTTTATAGTTTATATTTCTGTTTTGTATTTTATATCTTTCACGTTTTTTTTTTGTATTTTGTAGTGTAATTTATAATCGTTTATGCACTTTATTGACGTATTCACGCGTTTTCCTTTTTTGTATTTGAAAAGTTTCTATAACTTTTTGTATTTTTGTAACTAATTTTACGAGTGTTCGGAACACAAAAGGAAACGAAGACGTTATCTCGCGTAGAGTTAACCCACCCCTCAATTAAGGGAGGCAGCTGCTCTCGAACGGAAAAAAGGAAATCTTTAAGAGGCCGTCACGACCACTTCCTCGTCGGTGTCGAACGGGGTCGAGTACCGGTTTCTCAATTAAAAATTGGCCGTGCATGTGGCAAAACGTGCGACGCCTTCAGGAACCCACACAAAGGTGCGCACACACACACACACTGTAGCAGACGAAAACTCGTGCAACTGTCGAATGCGTGAAAAGAACCGGTGACCGCCTTTTCCTCTCGCAACCGACGATTATGCTGTCGCCCTGTTTGTGTATGCTGTTTCCCTTCCGCTTTTATTTCGCTGTCGGAGGAGGGCTTTCCTTAGGGAAGACAAAGACGGGGGTAATTGAGCGTGATGATGCCCACTGCTAAGCATAAAAGGATTCGCGAAACCAATGAAAAGAATATTAAATCTCGTAATAATAAAGGGTGGTGTTTTTCTCGTGAGCAGTTTTGCGCACCCCAATTGTCTGTTACGAGTGGTTATTCTCTATGGACATTTTGCAATCGCCGGGGGTAAATAAACGGAAACTGGTTTCACCCCTTCAGGTCTCCGAACACAAATTTCTGGCCTGAGGTCGAAGTTATGCGTGCTCACGTCGAGTTTTCGGGTGTGTGTGGTCGGAACAACCCCGAGATAAGAGCCGACTTATTTCCAGTCATGTTCATCCCCCTCCCATCGAGCAAGTGCCACCCTCCGATTCCCGTTTACGTGAAAACCCGAATGAATGACAGGTGACGATCATGCGAGTCCCCCACACCCACACCTCCACCGCCCTTCGACCTTCGACGTCTCACAAAAGCCCTACATAAGGAATAAACTTCCGGACTTTATTAACCCGGATTATTCCGCTTAACAATGGAGGGAACAATAAACCAAATAAGACCTTCGGTTGACACCAAACAGTGGTCGTCCGACTATGGAAGACAGAACGTGATTTTCAATCGGACGCGAGAGACTGAAAGACAGGAGCGTATTCAGGTGAGGGAATAGGGGTGGAACTAATTAATTTATTCATAAGGGTGTTTATTAGGGTATTTAGCAGCGTTCGGAGTCAAATGATGAGTTTTCTGGTCGAGCGCGCTTTTTATTTTGAAATTAGTCGATGACCGGCGGAAAGGGGGTGACATTGATTGACAGTGCAACCCTTCCCGGGACAGACTCGGGAATGCTGGGAAACATCTGTTGGGAACCCGTCTCTCCAATGCCGTCCACCTTTTTATAGTTTCCAGTGTCGACTTCTTTTTGACGACCTTTCAGTCACCCCATCAAAAGTAAACATCCTTTTCAAAGGTTTATTATTCACCCCCGGGATAATTCGTAATTTTCGGCTCTTTAGGAATTCTCCTCCCTTATTCTCCGGGACTCAGATCATTAATCATCCCAGTTTGTTACCCCATTGTTAGTTTTTGAGTTTGTTTTTATTCTTCGGAGGAATTTGCTAATGTTTCCTTTCGGTTTGTTTTCAGGTGAGTTGACTCCCCCGTCACCAGGTAGGACCAATGGTGAGTTTCCCACAGTTTGAGGTCGTGGCAGAAGTGTTAATCTCCAAATATTGAGGAATCGGCATTGCAAACACAGTTTTGAGGGCGTCCTCCGCATTTTCGGAAGGAAAAGTAGACCACGAAAAGTGACACTTATGAATCCGCCATTTGCCCGTAAAGTTTGCGTCATATTCCCGGCGTGATTTTCTCATGAGACAACCCTTCCGCCGCTGACGATGAGTTCTAATTCGATGAAGAGAGAATAAAAAAAAAATGAATTAGTCACTCCGGGCCATGTCACTTTCGTGCGACCGTTAATAATTCAACAGGCGGGATTATTTAACGACGGTTAACGATGTGAACGTTCTCGCTCTTTATATGTCAATTATTCCATTGTCTTCTCTTTTCCCGAATGAAATCGAAGAAGGCGGTGGGACGATTTCTCTTTTGGAGCATTTGCAATTCACCCGGCGGTGAAAGGAGTCCGAGAAAGCTTCTTTCGGGCGCCATTTTGACGTCGAGAAATCCTCCAGTGTGATTGGTCGATTTGAGACGGGCGCCATTTTGGCGTCGAGAAATCCCCCCAATCTGATTGGTAGCCTTTTCAAGGTCACGAATGAGCCTTTTTTGGCGAATCTCAACCGATCACTCAATTTGGGATTGGGAAGTCATTCAAAATGGCGGACTTTTAGTAATTAAGCGAATGAGAGAATAATGAACATTTCTGACTGTTTAAGTTCGTCTAATCCCGAGAGTGAAAAGCTCTCTCTCCCCTCTTCGTCTTTTAAAATAATCTGAAATCCCACAGGATTGTCTTCGTTTGCATGAAATTTGCATCCTCCGCGAGGACACCTCTAATTTGCAATTTGGGTGTCGCACCAATGCCACGAGCGCCTCCTCTCCCATCTGCTCGCCCTCAAACCGTCTTCGGGGGTTGACTGATGCGCCACCCCACTGGGTTTTGACAGGGGGATGGCACCGCAGCTGCCGGAATCCAGGCAGACATGAAAACAGACCGGGATGTAGATTAACGCTGCGGGCGACGTGGGGTCGAACCCGCAGCGCGAGTGGCCGATGTCTGGTCGAAGCAAGTCTTCATTATTTTTTTATAAATCATTAAAACAAGTCATTGCGTGCCCGGAGAAACCGGTCGTGTCTTTCCTGTGACTTTTTGTTGTTGATTGATTTAGGCTCGTGATTAACCAGAAGTTCGACCACTGGTCGAAAGCTTCGACCTCCGCGATATGTGGGAGGGGTTTTCTTCCGTGAGAATCAAACCCGAGTGAGGTTTTAAATAATAAAACTAAGGTAGACACGTTTGCGTTTACCTGAGTCTCCATTTATAATAGGAAACGTTAAAACCCTCTACCTGGGTCGCGGCATGCATCGTCATGGCGACTAATTTTGTTTACAAATTCCCGCGAACTCCGAGAAACGGACGTTTCGTCTCATCGGAAGAGAGGAGGGAAGAAAAACACACAAAAATGCCGGAACCGTTAATTAAGATATGCTATTTGGAAATTTTAATACGATAAAAAGAGGTTGGACCAACACGAAACGAGAGCGAGAGACTAAGTAGTAAAAAATGGCCCCCGGGCACAATTCATGGCCGTCCACTTCTTCGACAAGAAGTTCAAACGACTAACAAACCTTGATTTGGAAACGTTTTTCAGACCCGATATTGGCGCCAATTCAATTTCTGTAAAGGGCGTGTTTGAGTTGTGGTTCGCGGAAGGTTTTCCACAGAGAGGGGAGAGGGATGCAAAGCCTCCGCTATACTCTCACACACACTCTGTGCTCGTTTCAAGGCGGTTTTACTTTCATTCCCTCCTCGGGAAAAGATCAAACTTAATAATTGTGCTTTTGTAAAACGTGAAAGGATTAAATTTTAAACCTCCCCTAATTCGGGGGGAAATCCTCAACCCAAACAAGAAAGCTTGTAAAAACGAATAGGGGGTCACGGTATTCTCACCGCCTTCTCTCGGGAGAGATTCCTCCGGTGTGAATCACCCGTTTGCTCACTGCACTTGAGTCAACATCTTCTGCTTCTTCCTGGACTCCCCGTGAAATGTCCTTTCGGGTTCGCGCAGCTGCCGACAGTTTTTTTTTTAATTGATGGGAAAAAGGAGAAGAAAATAAGCGGAACATTTTCATTTCTGTCGGTTTCATTAATCAATCATGGTCGACTGGCGTCATATTTCACGACATGTGTACCATATGAGGGCGAAACATTATGGGTGAATCCATCGGGTGTTTCACCCCTCACTGTCCGAATAGAGGACCCCTTTTCGTCGTTCCGAATCACCTCACAGCCTTCTCGAAAAAAAAAATAAACATTTCTGTGTAATTGTTTCTCATTGCGCGACACCTGTTATAACATCTGCACCTCGGGTGAGGATCGTTTTGCAGACTTGAGTTGGTCAGGTATTTCCTAACAGGAACGGGTCAGGTTCAGATGTTTTCTTTCCGTGTCGGAAGACAAAAGAATATAATAAAAAAAAAGGAAGACATTGAAAACTCCGGCAAAGTTATTGAGTTTTCAAAGGGAGTACACAGGGTGTTGACCCATCGGGGGAGGGGGTTGGTCACGTGCCACGACAATTTCACTTAACGTCCATTCTCGTCTGGAAAGTTTCTAAAGAGGAAAGTAACTCCTTAGGAGTCAAAACATGCGAATGGGCGACCGAATCTGAATATTAAGTAACATCGCCGTTTGGACGCCATATTTGTTTTGGAGAGAGAGAGAGAATCTCAGTGAAAAGTCAGCATCGGGAAGAGGTCAAGGATAGCGAATAGGATAAACACTGATTGGAGGGAATGGAAATATGGCCTCTTCCTGTTGAGGTGTCCAGACAATGATCACTCAGCGCAGAGAACCAAATAAATCCGTTGATTAATTACTTTGGATATTGAATAAAAGCGGTGGGGCGTAAGAAGTCGCCTCGGCTGTGCCCCGCAAACGCCGGGGGAACCTTCTTGGCGGGGCCCCACTGTCCTACTCAGAGACGGTTAAGAGTAGGTCAAATTCTTTAGCAGAGTCGGCCGCGTTGGCCTCCGTAAGCTAAGCGTGATATTCTCGGGGAGCGATTGGAGGTAATCGGAACGATTTAGACGATTTCGCGGAGGCATTGGCTAACAAACCCGGACTGGAACGCGTTGTCTAAGTGGCATTTGTTGTTCCTCGTGGAGGGGAAATTAGAAATTTTTTTGTTTAAGCGGTCGGTTTTGCCAGTGAATGGCAGTAAATGGTGTTAAGCGGAAATCGCGGACGGTGCGAGTGGAAAGTGCGAAAAAGGAGAGGTTTTTGGGGGCGTCGGGGGCGTTTTTGGCGCAAAACCCAAATGCGACGCACACTTTTACCGTTTATTGGATGGGAGTGAAAGTAGTGTAAAAGTGTCGGTTTGTCCGTGTGCAATTTACAGGAGGAGTTTGTCGGATTTGTTGCAGATACCTCATACGAGAAAGCCTGCCGAAGGGGAAGCGCTCCCGCCACTCCCGTCTTGGGGAACAGGGCATTGGAGTTAACGCCTTCTAGGATTGTGGTGAGTGTTCATTTTTCACCGGAAACGAATTCCCACGGTGAGCACACCCCTTGGAAATGGCGCAATGAGAAAAAAGAATCAATTCGGTATTGACAAACATTGTTGTATATGCAACTCGTGCTCGCCTCGAGCAACCCTTTCAAAGTTTTGGAAAACAGAAACAAATTGGTCAGGAAATGACTGCGGGACAAAAGGGAGGGAACGCTAATTATGGGGAATAGTTGAAGTGAAGGGAGTCAGGTATAATTCCCGCGGGATTGTCGGAGGGGATTTAGGTTTGAATTCAAATTTGGAGGGGGTGTTTTAAAGGGTGTCGAACTAATTTGTATGACCTTTTTTCCAGAGTTTCTTCTCGAAGAGATCGTTTCGGTCAAATCCACTAAAGAGAACGAAAAGCGTAACGAAATTGGAAAGAAAGCGAGTCGTCGATGGAGAGGGGTAAGTCCCGTTTCCTCCCTCTCCCCCCCCGAAAACTCAGCCGAAAATAAATGCGGTTTGTGTGCCTGCCCGCAAACTCGTTTTTCATTATTTCAAATTGATCTCCGGAGAGAGAGAGAGAGAGTGGCTCAGTTCAGTCGTAATGACGAGGCTCCTTTTTCTGTCACTTTCAGCGTTGGCATTCCCCCCAGACTGAGGACATCAAGGTCGCATGAATCCCTCCTCTCCGGGCAGAGTGTCATGCAGACGATGGATTTGGGCACGGGGGGGATCGAAATCAAACCGTTGCATCCGTCCGTCCTCGGGAAGGAGCACTGCTTCCAGATCAGTTTCCCAACGGGGAATCCTCGCTACTTCTCCTGTCGGTCCGCCGACGAGAGGGATAAATGGGTTCACAGGTGAGTGAGGGAGGGGTTGAGGGATGCCGGTGACGGAGGAGTGAGAGCGCGGTCGTTTCAGCTTGCGGAAGTCCGTTCAGCCGGATCAGGACCACACGCGGCGGACGGACAACTCCCTTAAGATCTCCATAGTGGAAGTGAAAGGGGTGGCGAACAAGAAAAGGTATTTCTGCGAGCTATGCCTGGACAAAACCCTCTACGCGAGGACATCGGCCAAACAGAAGGGTGAAATATGCTTCTGGGCGGAGAATTTCGACTTCTACCAACTCCCGACCGTTAACCTAATTAATGTTAATCTCTATCGAGAGGCAGACAGGAAGAAGAAGCGAGATAAAAATGTCCTAATTGGTGAGTTCTTCCCCGGGGGAGTGAGCTCGACTCCCGCTAAACGGAGTTCTCCCGCAGGAACCGTCAGCATACCCGTGCACGAGGTCAAATCCAGGTACTACATAGAGAAGTGGTATCCGGTGAAGCAGGAAAAGGGTTCGAAGGAGTGTCCCGCGTTGAGGATCAAATGCCGATTCCAGTCGGTGGACATCCTCCCCCTGCACGTGTACCAAGAGTTCCTCGAGTACCTATGCACCGACTACAAACCACTCTGCGAGGTCCTCGAACCTGTCATCGGGGTCAAAGCCAAAGAAGACATCTCAACAGCTCTCGTCCACATAATGCAGAAGCAGGGTCTCGCCAAAGAATTCCTCGCGGATGTCGTCATGATGGACATCGACAGGATAGGTGAGTTGAAGGGTGACGGGTCACGTGAGTACAAACGCTGACGGGATTTCCATTTGCAGACGACGAAAGGCTCATGTTTCGCGGGAACTCATTAGCAACCAAAGCGATGGAAGCGTACCTGAAGCTGACGGGGGATCGATACCTTCAAGAGACACTCGGCAGTCTCGTCACTCACGTGTTGGCGAGCGGACAGGACTGCGAGGTGGACGCAGATAAAATGAGCAATGCTGTCGCACTGCAGAAACAACAGCAGAATCTGAGATCCGCCGTGGAAATGGCCTGGTCGAAGATCCTCTCCTCGCACACATACTTCCCGACGTGAGTGCCACCCCCCATGTCTCTCTCTTCATCCCCCCGATTCTCCCTCTCATCCAGAAATGATTTTCCAGTGAGCTGAGGGAATGCTTCGCCACATTCAAGGAAAGGCTGTTGGAGATCAACCGGGAAGACGTAAGCGATAACCTAATCTCAGCGTCGATCTTCCTGAGGTTTCTCTGCCCCGCCATTCTGTCTCCGAATTTGTTCAATATCACTCACGGTGAGTGTGTAACTGTTTTTTTATTGGTTATGGCGGAGGACCGATTTTATTACCTCCTATAAAAAACAAATTGTATCGATCTGTTTATATTTGCGTGCGGAGTTATATATAATTAATTGGGAAATTAAAAAAATGAAGAAATTCGGGGGTTTCATAATCGGATTGCGCTTCCGTTTACGGTTCGATTGTTAATTGTTTTGTTGCAGAGTATCCCAACGAAAAAGCCGCGAGGAATTTGACTCTCATCGCGAAAACGCTTCAAACACTGGCCAATTTCACGCGGTTCCAGGGAAAGGAGAGCTTCATGGAATTCTTGAACGATTTCCTGGAAAGGGAGGCGCCTTCCATGAAGAATTTCCTCCAGTTAATTTCTGTGAGTTTGTGGGTTGGAAATCCTCCGTGGGGTTTATATTGAACCCGGATTGTTATTTCAGAGTCGTGTCACAAAGGAAACTTCACATCACAGTCTCACCTCGACGGATTTCGACGGATACATCGATTTGGGAAAGCAGCTCAGCATTCTCCACACCCTTCTGCTGGAGTGCCTGGGGAAGATCGCCCCCGTCAAACTCGCCAAAGTGGACAAACTCCCCCGGATCCTCGAACGCATTCGCCTGTCGCTGACCCAACCCCCGGGATACATCCGACAGCAGAGCTCCCCGCCCCTCACCGACTCCCACAAACCCCCCCAGGCGTCCCCCACCTCCTACCAATCCCTCCAGAGAAACATTTTCAGGTTCAACGATCCGACCTGCGGCTCCACCCCGAACGCTAGTCCCTGTCACAGAACCAACACTTCCACCCTGACGAACGAGTGCCCCGGGGCGAACAACCCCTGCACGCGGTCCCCCGTCGTCACGAGGGCGTCCACCCTCCCCCGCAACGCCTTCCACCCCTCCCCCAAACTCCAGCCCGCGAGGATCGCCTGCGAATACAACAGCGAACTCACCCACAGCCCCGCGACGCGACAGAGGTTCGCCTGCGGGAGTCACTGCCATCAGCCGGGGAACAGACCGAGGAACAGGATAATCGCATCCTCACTCACGAACGGGATCAACGGGACCGTAAACGGAAACGGAAACCTGGAGGAGATGTCCGACATTTTGCGCTACGCCGATGATGAAATAACCGAACCAGTGAACAACGGAAGTCAAATTTCAATTTCCCAACTGTCGAATGTGGCGTCCTCGGGGTATCAGAGCTTCGCTTACAGTCAGAGTTCCAGCCCGGTTGATCTGACCGTTACGAATAATAACAACAACAACGGGAATAACACCGCCAACCCCGCCAATGGTAACCACCCCATCGTCGTCAATAATAATCACGCGAACGCCGCCCCGTTGGCGTTCACCAACCCCGTTTATCACATGGACCAGCGGCGACAGCAGGTCAGAAGGAGACACTCATGCAGCTCCTCCTCCGAGGAGAACGGGACGGGGGCGGATATCTCCCCCACGCCATCCACCCCCACACCCCCGGCCAACCGCCGCTTCGTCGGAATTAGAGCCCCACGAACCAACCCTCAGTGCTCGCTGAGGAACAACTGGAGGGCGGTCGCCGCCCATCAGGGGGCCCCCGTCAACCACACTAAACCGGCAACCATCGGTGGGTGTCGCGACGCACTCTCGAGAGTGTCTTCCCCCTCAACTAATCGGGAGACTGTTTCAGATGACGTTGCAAAGCCGAAGTTGAGGCGGCGTTTGTCGTGCGATTCCACCGGAGACATTTCGGATTCGTCGGACGACGACAGTTGTCAGAATCATCGGATTCACAGTCGGGTGGGGCGAACCGTTGACCATTCTCAGGTACGGTCGGATCCTGTGTGATGTCTTCTGGTGTGAATCTCCGTTTGAAAGTGTTGTCTTCTGCTGTTGCAGTATGAGAGGGAAATAGAACGACTGAAGTCGAGCGTCGACTTTTTAAAATTAGACCAAGGGAGCGAACATTCAGGGAAGAGTTCTCCGGATCCAAGTTTAGATCGCTCCGAGAGCAACATGAAAAGTATTATATCAAGGTACGGAAGAAAAGAATACTACAATAGTACATAAGTACACAAAAAGTACATAGAGTACATAAAATTACTATTGCACTAAAAAGAGTAATACCGAAATCTGTGTATTTTTATGTCAGCTGCGCTTTTACTATTTACTATTTTATTTTATGTATTTTATTTATTAGTTATAGATTTATTTCTTTTATGAAGTATTTATTTGCACATATTTATTTTTTATTTCTGTCTGTTTTTTCTGCAGTTTTGTTTTAAGTTACTGTACATTTGTTTTTAAAATACTGTAGTCACCCACTTTAATACTCAAGGGCGAAATACAGTTTATATTGATTGATTGAAGAGTAATACACGGAAAAAGAATATTACAGTACATACACAATATACAATATACATACATACCAAATAGATAAAAAGCCAGGATAGTATAAATGATGTTGTAAAGTTTTGTAATTAATTGTAACTAATGTTTCCTGTGTATAAAATAATGTAATAAATAATATATAAAATAATGTGATAAAATAAAATATAAAATTACGTATAATATAATGTAATAATGTAATGTATAAAATGATAAAATAATTTGACCCGTTGTAAACTGTGAAGTTTTCCGGACCGAATAAATAAAAAATAAAAAAAATATATATAATACAATACAAACATAATACATAAAATAATACATAATACATACATACATAAATAATAAATAAATACAAATAATACATACATAAATAATATATAAAAAGTCAGGATATTATAAGTGGTGTTTGTAAAGTTTTGTAATTAATTGTAACTAATTTTTCTTGCGTATAAAATAATGTAATAAATAATATATAATGATGTGTAATGTAATGTATAAAATAATAAAATAATGTAACTGATCCGATGTAAACTGTGAAGTGTTCCGGGCCTAATAAATAAAAAATAAAAATATATACAACAAAATTATTAAATAAAAAAATATATAATACAGTACAAACGTAATAAATACATACTATATAAAAATAGGTAATAGCCAATAGTATAATTAAAGTATATAATAAATATATTATTAAGTAAAGTATATAAAATATAAAAATATATGTAAAAAATTAGTAAAAAAATATATGTAATGCAATACAATCATAATACATGCATACTTAAATACATTGTTCGTTTTCAGATTAATATCCGTGGAAGAGGAACTCCTGAGAGAGCAGCAGAAGATGTCGGACACACTCACGCACAAACAGAGAGTGATCGAAGCGCAGGAGCACCAAATCGCAGTGTTGGACGCCGACAACAACCGACTGCGGTCGGCGTTGGCAACACTGAAAGAGCACTACGCCTCCGAAGCGCAGGACAAACGGATATTAGCCGAACTCGGGGAACTCAAGAGCTCTTCTTGTTAAACCAGTATTACTACTAATGTTATTTTACTTCATTATTCAAAGAGCTTCATTTGTATAATACTTAGCTTTAATTGTTGTATACTCGTTAAAAGTTTCCGTCTCCCCACCGCCTTTCGCCTCAGACAAACAAACAAACCGGAAATTCCTCTTCACTTTAATCCCTCTTTCCAATTTTCCATTTAATTAATTGGAGTAACCAGACCAAAGTACTTATTGTTCCTATTCGAAATTAGAACAAGCAACTGCCATTTGGACACCCTTTCCTCCCTTTCCTCTGGTTTTAGAGGGGGCGGTGGGGGTGGAGGAAAAGGGGGGGTTTTGTACATGGATTCCAGAGAGGCCGAAATGTCGTCACGTATTTGATTTTTCGTAGTCATAGGAGTGGATAATTAAAAGTGTATTTACTGTATTTGTACTGTTCGCGTACTCAGTGGATGTTCTGTATATACAATATATCACTTCGAATATTTTCGTCGGAGTTTTTTTTCTTTTTTTTTTTACTTGAAAAAGTCACCAAATTTTGTAATGATCAGATAAAATAATTCGAAATTGTAAAGTGTATCGTTGCGGTTCCACAATTTCGATGTCGACGAACTTTGAGGATGAGTTATTCTTAAATAAAACTATACGTCAGTCGCAGTGTCAGTCAACCGTTGAAACCTCAAAGTTGTGTCTCAGCGGGACCTCCATTTTCCTGTCGACATGTTTCAGTTCATTTTAATTAATAATTTGAAGTGAAGTGAAATCCGAAGAGAGTGAACGTTGTCAGGTAAGTATTGAGGAATATCCGACAGGGAAAATTCTTGGAAAATCCTCCCTTGTATTTTAAACAAATCTTCCAAACCTTTCACCGTCGAAACAAGACGAAAATGAGCTGTAACAATCTGACATTTTGCCGCATGAATTGGCATTTCATCGCAGAATATGATTTATGCTTTTGCGCTGACATTCGATGGAATCTTTCTCAATAAATAAACATTATTCTTTGTCCGGAAATATTTCATTGTTAAAAGAGAATTCGTTGAGTGGACTGCCCCCGACAACTCTCTTTAAGGCAATCTCAACGCCTTTGTGCATTGCTAATTGCCGCTTAAAATTATTCAGGCGTTCGGTGAGAAAATTTGGATTTGGATTTTAATTGCAAATGAAACGACCCAATCAAAATGGCTTCCGATAACGGTTTTTTTGTCAGTATTTCTGCGACGAAATAGTGTCGACAGAGATGAGGAGGAAAACTTGGAGAATTTAACAGAAGGAACGCCTCGTTTTGGATGGAAGCCGTTAGAAATCAAAAAGAAAACTGAAAAAAAGAATAATGGCGGAGATATTAACCGAAAAAATGACATTAACAACCGAAGAAAACAACGCAAAGATTCACTAATTGCATTCGTCTCAATTTTAATTACCTTCAAATTTAACCCTTTAAAGGCATAATTTGTATTAAATTTTAACCAAATACAAATCAAAAAATACAAATCAAATCTGAGAATGAAAAAAATAAGATATTAACCAAATAAATTTAGAATTTTCCACAAAAAAAACAACGAAAAACTCATTGAAAGTTGCCTATTTGAAATTTCTAAGGCGGAGTCATCTAATTTTTGGCGCGAAATTCAAAATTATGCCTCGAATGGGAGGAGCTTCCACAGTCCGCTTCTTTTTGATTGGTTAATACTTTTTCATTTTTAACCAATCGGATTTTGATAAAATTTCACACAAATGTGTCTCACGGATTTAAATTCGTGAAATAATGGGCGATACTTTTTTTTATTCATAAAAGTAACTGTGATTCACCTGACCGACAGTGACAATTCCAAAAATAAAAACGTCATATTTTGAATCTTTTATATATCCACGGGAACGGAAAGGAAGAAAAAAAAGGGGTGAATTATAAAAATTTATGAGCAAACATTACACTATAAAATTTTTAATATGATTTCCCCTTTCCTTTTCCATATGATAAAATACAAAGGGAATTTCCTCGCGCGTTTCCTCCACTCAACTCTCAGCCTTTTCAAAAGGTGTACCGAATTTAATATTTTCCACTCTTTTATTATATATATATATACAGCAAAAGCAACAAAATGGTGCATCGGTGTTCGACCCAGAAGCAAAATTATAGCGAATTGGCCGGATTAGGCCGCGCAGAAGTCGCAGTTGTATAATTTGACCCGAATAAGGTTAATTGATGCTTACGAGCAAAAGCCTTTCGCCTTGAAGTCGACTTCTCATATAAAAAAAAAACTCGCCTGTGATTTAATTAAGATTCATTACCTCTTTCGTGTCTCCTTTTTAAAATATGGAACTCAACGAGAAAAAATTCCGCTCAACTAATAAAAACATAATTTAATATCTCCGTACAGTAATTTACAGTTAATTGATAAAACTGGACTGATAAGAGTCCACCTCGGAGGTCGCCGTCGTCCTGCTCGGGTAGTACACCGTCGGCCCCAGGCACAGATGCCGCCCCCGCAGGCTCCGCCCCCCGAACTTCTTGTACTCCCCCGAGTACAGCCCCCCGTTCTTCATGACCAGCGTCCCGCACCTGTGCAGGGAGCCCTGGGGCGTCCTGAGGGAGCAGTTCCGGTTGTCCCCGTTGGAGATGAGGCTGAGGTCGTGGACGGCGTCGGGGGAGTCCCTCCCGGAGCCCCCGATTATGTACGCGAAGGGGGAGCAGAAGAGCTTCAGGAACAGTCTTTTGAACTTCTCCCCGAAGGTCACGTACACGACGAAGTTCACCGAGGAGTTGATCGTCACCAGGAGATTGCTCGTCTTCACCAGCTGGTCGTAGATGACCCCGTAGAAGGCTTCGAGGAGATTGTTCACCAGCGCGAGGATGTTGCAGAAGAAGAAGACGATGACCACGCAGAGGAGCATTGTCGCCAACCCGATCTCTTTCTTCTGCAGACGGGAAAGACGCGCTCGCTCCTGATTGGCTCTTCGCACCTGAAAATATATGGATTTGCTTAAAGTAAAAGTGAAGCGCTTTTGCCCGTCAGCAAATCCCAAATGAAATCAATCAAAACGTTGAAAAGTGATGGGAATGCACAAAATAAAAAGCTTATGTTTATTTTCTCGGCAGACATTCGAGGTTATATAAATTCCTAAGAAGCTGAAACTTGGTCAAATTGTTTAGAGCAGTGATGTCCAACATACGGCCCGTGAATGTGATGCACGTGGCCCGCGGGCTAAATTTGGCCCACAGAGCCTCCCAAGTGGCCCAGCCAAGATCAACAGTTAAAATTTGATTCATAATTCATAGTAAGTATAAATCGGAAGTATATTTTTTTTATTTTAGTTGTATGGTCCAATCAACGGCAGTTTGACCCGTATATAATGAAAGGTTGGACATTACCGGTTTAGAGTATATAATTATAAAAGTATAACATTGATCGGGAAAAAAATGGCGTCGGGCCAAAATTAGTTTTTCGCCGTTTTCAGCAAAACGGTAAGTTTTATCGTAAAAAAAGCTCAGACAAAAATTGTAGAGGATAAAATTATCTACAAAAAATGTATAGATACTTTTCTTCCTAAGAGTCACCGTTTCTGAGATATAACGAGTATTGATACTTTTAATTACATTACGAGTATTTACCCTTTGCGGTCGTATGTCTGCTCTCAGCCACCACAACAAGGAAATATACGAATATATACGAATCTTATACTGTATGCATTCCTATATCAGTTTAAATTTTTCCTCAATTTCTATTAAACCTTTTCATCAACTAATACAATTGGAGATCAAAATTTCATCTAAACAAAGTTGTGTACTATTGTAGAATTCCAAAGAATATTTCATAAATTGTATTTATCAGTAATTAGAGATTCTCATCTTGTTAAAATATGACTAAATATTACTGAATATTATGTATATGTATCCCTGCTCTTTCCAAAGAAATTAATTCCGACCAATAGATACCCATACCCAAATTTTATACGATTTATAAGGGTTAATTCCGACCAATATATACCCATTCACAAATTTTATACGACCTCAAAGGGTTAATATATTTATTGATACATTTCTGAGATATATTTTTTGTAGATAATTTTATTCTCTACAATTTTTATCTGAGCTAATTTTACGATAAAACTTACCGTTTTGCTGAAAATGGCGAAAAACATGATTCCCCGACGTCGGATTTTAAGGACTTTTGACATTTTATGTATGTAATAATATTTTAAGTATAATACATGTTATAATATAAATAAATACAATATAATAATACAGTAATATATTCGGTCCAACGCAAACCTGAAGGTATTCCGGGCCTTAAAAATAAAAAAATACAATAATATATAATAATACAATACATATAATACATTTTTATGTATAATTTGTAAACCTCAAAAGGACATGTGAAATACTGGGACGTGACAGGGGAAATGCTCGAGGGTTCGAGAGAATGGGACGGCATTGCGGCAGTTATGAACAAAATTATGTATAATAAAATGTGTGATGCGTAGTGTCGCATTATAATAATAATAATATGTATACATTTCCTATTTTGCATATTTTACAAATTTTTAAGTCCCGCAAAGTACTTTTCGCACTTACCTACGGGTGCTTATTTATTACAAACGGAAAATAAAAGAGAAAAAGAAAAAATACAACTCTGCCTCTTTACACTATGTTAATTATAGATTATATTTGTAGTAGTTTTGTGTATTTTGTATGTTATTAATGTAATGGATTTTTTGATTAAAAAATGATATGCCTGAAGAAAGCCTAAAGGGCAATTCCGGGTCAAATAAATAAATGTATAATTTGAACAATTTGACCAAGCTTCTCAGGAATTTATGTAATTTCATATTTTGAGCTTTTTTTTTCAAAATTAGAGAAAGAATACGTACCTGTCGATATATCGCCGCATTGAGTACAGCCAAACAAGTAAAGGGAAGGAAGTATATAAAGAGAAGATACAGCCAATGCACATAGATGGAAATATACAGCTCATTCTGCCGCAGAGGAGAAGCGCTGATCACATACACCGTCGTGTTGTACTCCTGATGCCAATGCTCCTCCCTCGTCGCCTCCAGGAACCGAGGCAGGTTGTACAGGCTCGAGAACACGATGATCCCCACCACATACAGCCTCGCCCTCCCGTACGTGCACAGCGAGCGCGCCTGCAGGGGGTGGCACACCGCCACGAACCGCTCCAGGGTCACCGTCAGGGTCAGGTACACAGTGACCGTCTGCGCGATCAGCGCCAGGGGGAACACCACGGGGGCGATGTGGGGGTA
The DNA here is from genome assembly GCA_028293925.1 of Brueelia nebulosa. Taxonomy (NCBI): domain Eukaryota; kingdom Metazoa; phylum Arthropoda; class Insecta; order Psocodea; family Philopteridae; genus Brueelia; species Brueelia nebulosa. The sequence continues at coordinate 49,575 of JAQIBA010000284.1, read as the reverse complement.
GATCTTGTACACATACGTGAAGAGCAGCCCCGTCCGGTCGTGGATGGCCGGCAGCCCGAACAGCAGAACGCTCGTGATGATGAGGACGGTGTCGCAGCGGGCGAGCCCGATCAGGAGATAGTTGATGGAGGAGCGCATCTGCGGCCTGGAGAGGATGATCATGGAGATTATGTTGCCGAAGATGCCCAGCAGGCCGACGAGGTTGAGCAGGACGCCATTCGTGTAAAACGCGAACAAGATGGCGTCCTCATCGACGCCGAACGATTCATTCCTGAATGTTTCATTCCCGAGTGCGATCGTCGAATTGTTCATCCTTCGTCTTCTCCTTTGGTTTTGACAAACATTTTGATGATTTTCAAAAAAATTCGTGTCCTTTTGAGTCCCTTCATTTTTATTCACAAAACTTATTTACGTGTGGATTTTCTCTTCATTGGAAGCTCCCATCTTCCTGAAATAATAAGCAAAACGCTTACAGAAATAGTTCGCAATGAAAAGGGAAGGCAGCGGTTAATCGGGAAATTGCTCACGATTTGCGACGCAATTTGCTAATAACTCAAATCCCGAGCTGATGTTTAGCTTACGGAGGAGAGGGGAAACTCGTAATCGGTCCTTTCGGGTCCCCTCCGGGCCCAGGAGAAGGACAGCAACAGTACAACGGCTCTATCACTTCGGGAAGGTCTTCTTCAGTCAGCGATGCTCCTCTCGGTGTTATTTCCTGTGTGTGCTTTTGTGTTTGTCACGTGTCAACAACCTTTGGACGAGCTTTCAGGTAATTACAAACCCGTCGAGAGGCTTTGTCGTGGTTTTAGAAACGAGAAAAACGTTCTTCCGCCTAATTTGGAAGGCTCATCCATCTTCCATTTAATTTTACATAAAGAGAATTTATAGCGAAATGGTTAATGCAAAGCCTCTCCGGGGAAAAGGCATTTGAAACGGCTGAACCTTTTTCTCTTTCGCAGAAATATCGCCTTATCAGCCATCGGGGAATCTTGAAAAAAGTCTCCTTCAGCAATGCGAGTCATTCGCTGAAACATTAAGCGAAGAAAATGAGAGATTGAAAGAGGAGATGAGAGTTCTCCGGGCCAAAGTGGAGGCGTTGGAGGCGCTCGAAGAGGAGGAGGAGGAGGGAGGCGGAAGTGACGGTAAATAAAACCCGTTTATTTTATTTTTCATCCCCCTTCCGCCCCCGCTATCTCTTGATTAAATCCCATTCACTCGGTTTAAACAAAAAGCCCGGATTATTAGGAATTCAATGAGGCAACGAGACGATTTCGGGAACCGATCGGATTGGCCGAGAGGAAAACTTTCCCGCGTTATTAAATTTAACCGCCCTTTTTCGAAAGGTTATTTCCGGCGGGGGTTGCGACTGCGCGTTCGGGGGTTGAACACCAATTCGTCCATATTTTGATGAAACCAACTCGTGAATTCGGATTAATTGACCGGAAACCGATTACGGAAACTCCCCCGCGATTAATTAATCTATTAATCACCTTCCGACCTTCAACCCCTTCCATCCCCCCCTCACTCTCCACCCCCGACCGTATTTTAATTAACGTATTCATTCTACACTCGACAGTGAAATAAAGTGATAATTTCGTTAAAAGCGATATAAAATTACGGTGCTTTTGTTCGGTGAAGTTGGGGGGTGGATCTCGACATTTTCAAGGGGTTGAAGAGGGTGGTTTTTAACCGTCCGGTTGAGGATGCTTTGCCCATGGGAGAGAAAATGCAGCGGATGAATTAAAAATTGAGGGAAAGGACAGAAAGGGAAATGTTGGGGAGGTTTTTAAGGGGTGGTTTCTGGTGTCTAGACGTTGGGCAAATAAAGGCTTCTCAAATCGGGGGATGAATTCTTGGGGTTTTGGTCTCATTTATGCATTTTGATCTCTCGACCGCATTTTTCGGTGAAAAATGGATTCCACGAGGGGAAATTATTTGGAGAATTCTCATTATTGAGATCGCTGAGAAAAAACACTTCCTCAGTTTTTTCGAAATTGCATCGCTGACTCAGTTATGTTGACCTAAAATATTTAGTTTTTTTATTAGAGAAAAAAACTCCAACGGTCACTTTGATTTTATTTTTATAAATTGTTTTTTCTCTTTATTCGGTCACAAAAGTGTTCTTCGCTTATTAAAATCGCTGATGGATTTGGAGAAATATCAGCAGAGAGAGGTAAGGAAGGAAGCGATGAATGGAGTATCAAAAACCATTAATTATGTCAGCAAAGTGGTGAAAGACACTCCGGATGCTGACTGAATGAAGGAAATGGCTGATTTACGAACAATCGGAGCAAAAGGAAAAACTCCCAAACGATGAATATTCATAAAAAGAACAAAACCTGATGAAAAATTAAAGAAAAAAGACGAAAGGAGAACTGAAGAAGGGTTGTTTAAGAGAAGAAATGTTACACTGTTTAAACCCATTGAGTGCCTGAGATATTTAGAGCGTATTACCCTGAGGTGCCAAGACACAATTGTAATTTACAAAATGTAATTATGTTAAGTTACTTTTATAATATTGTAATGGCATTTACTGAAATTTTTTATTAAAAAAAACACTACGAGAAAACTCGTAGCTGGCGTCACTGGATAAAATCCCTGTGGTGAAATTACTGTATAAAAATTACTGTATCAAAAATTCTACTACGAGATATCTCGTAGCTGGCGTCACTTAATAAAACTTGTATATTGAAATTACTGTAAGTAATCCCTGTGGTGATATTACTGTATCAAATCTCTGTGATGAAATTACTGTAACAAATCCCTGTATTGAAATTTCTGTATCAAAATCTCTGTAGTGAAAATTACCGTATCAGTAATCCCTGAGGTGAAATTACTGTATCAGTAATCCCTGAGATGAAATTACCGTATCAAAAATCGCTGAGCTGACAGTACTGTATCAAATCTCTGTAGCCTGGAATGTCACTGGATAAGTAATCCCTGTGGTGAAATTACTGTATGAAATCCCTGTGGTGAAATTACTGTATCAAAAATTCTACTACGAGATATCTCGTAGCTGGTGTCACTGGATAAAGTTCCTGTATTGAAATTACTGTAACAAATCCCTGTGAGGAAGTTACTGTATCACAAATTCTCCTACGAGATATCCCGTAGCCGGCACTCAATGAGTTTGGAAAAGAGGTGAATCTGACCGTTTCGGAGGAGGAAACGAAGGGAGATAAGGCAGAAGCAGGAAAAAGAGTTGAAAAGTTGGTGGAAAGAATTTAAACAAAACCAAAGATGAAATAGTGAAAGAAACAGAGAAAGAAAAGAAGAACAAAGTTTTATCAGAGAGTGAAATCAAAAGAAATGAGGAGAGTAACCTCATATCTCAGAGAGTAAAGGAAATGCAGAGAGATACAACAGTGGGCACAAAAAACAGTCTCCCCGTTTATTTAAAACTAGTCACCGCCGGGGAAGGGGAACGCAGTAAAAATTAAAATAAACAGTTAGAGCTCAAAAGTATTTTCGACAATACAAAATTTTGCAGGTTTCCACCCGTAAGAGTTACAAAGTGAAATTAAAATGCTTTACAACATTTATAAATATAATATTAATTAAATAACAGAACATACAAAGAGTATATCCTTAGAAATATATTATTAATAGTATTATTTTTGCATTATTATTATATTCATTTATTTTTTTATTGAGTTGGAAACTATGAAATGAGCGTTTTCTATTTAGTCAGTAATTATTAAATCGTTTTCTTAGTTTCCAACTCAATATTTTACTCTTATATAGTATTATATTATTATTGTATTTTAATATTATTTGCATTATTTTAGTATTAGTATTGACAACTAAATAATACGTAATAAAATCCTGATTGTAAATATACAAATAAAATAAAATACTAATAAAAGAAAATATAAATAAATAAAAAATACTAAATAATACATAAAAATTATTTTTCCATTATTATTACTTTAATTATTATTGTATTGAGTTGTAAACTAGGAAATAAACGTTTACTATTCAGTTTCCAACCCAATATTTTATTCTTGTATAGTATTATAGTATTATTGTATTTTAATATCATTTGTATTATTTTAGTATTTAGTATTGAAAACTAAATAATACATAACAAAATCCTGATTATAAATATACAAATAAAATAAATAACAATAATTACAAATACATAATACAATACAATAAAAACATAAATAACAAGTAAATACAATAAAATAAAATAGAAATAAAATAAAAAATACATAATAAAATCTTACAGTAAAATAATTAACAAAGAAACTATTAAATTTTGTATTGTCAAAATACTTTTGAGCGTTACTGTATTAAAAAAAAAAACATTTGAGTATAGATAAAAAGGGAAATATGACCTGTTATTATTTACCTTTTCAGAGTCGAAGGAGCCCTCGAGAAGTGTACGAAGCAGAAGGGGCGCAGGCTGCGAGGGGGGCACCCTTGCGGCGTGGGCGTGCGCCCCTCAGTGCGTCTTCAAGCTGAAAGGTCTCTGCGGTCTCTCCCTCAAGAGCATCTGTCATTGCTGAAACCAAAACGTTCTCTCTATTTATTACGCACGGACATTTTTGTATTATTACCAGTAATAAACAACTTCCAGTTTAGCATTGGAGTACTTTCCTCTTCCACCCCCACCCCTCACCCCTCACCCCCTCCGCCCTCCTTCGCCCCACATTAATCAAATAAACAGAGCAAACGACTCTGCTACAACCTCTCACAAGAATTTACTGCTTAAAGTGTTTCCTTTTTCATTATTTAAATTTATTTAAGTGAAAACATTCGATTCGAGTCAGGACCGAATCGAGGGGTGGTTTCCCCTTTATGAATTTCCCGAAAGGGGATGAAAAGTAGGAATTCGTAAAGGTAAGTTCGAAGTTGATGGGACGGAGAGAAGAGGAAACCGCTCGGGTGGTTTTGATTCCACCCCGAGGGGGTGGAAAGGGTTGGTGTCTCTCTCGGACACATTGTTGTCTTCTGCTTCGACCAACAGAGCCTCAAACCGACTCAAAGCTAATTAGCTTTTCTTTAATAATTCCCAGCTTTCGTCTTATTTAAAGAGAAATGGGGATTACTAATTTACAAATAGAATTTCCTGACGTCAAAGTCAGCGAACAGCTGAAAAAAGCAGCAGAGCGGCTTTTGCTTTTGTTTCGAGCAGCTTTTTTTTTAATGTCGTTTAATAAACTTTTCGATATTAAAATTTTACTTTTGTATTTCCCTTTAGTTTTTTGGATGTCCGAAACGGCAGCGATTGCGTCTGACAGTGCTGACGTCGATGATTATAACTTATTCTGCCGCTGCAGCGGAATTCCAAGAACGCGTGTCACTGCTGAGTTAGTCTTCGGCTGAAACGAAAACTGCTCCACCGGAAATTCGTTTTGTCCGACCGCGGGAATTTCATTCACGAACTCAGCAAAACTTCGCTGCTGGCAACAGCAACGTCTCAATTAAAACTTCCTTCGAAATATATTCGGGCCCTCGTGCCAAGAATTTTCTGTGCCCCCAAAAAATCATGTTAAATTATTTTCTCGTCTTCGGGAACTGTTTCAAACTCACGTTTAATTTTTGCTGTCGTTCAAAGCGCTGCTGTAAAAGTGATTAATGTCTGCGGGGGGGAAAACATTCCCGACCGGAAACGGGGGATCATGGATTCCGAGAAAATGCAACAGGATGAGGGAGAAAGGAGTGGAAAGAATCGGTTAAGTCAGTGATGGCCAACCTACGGGCCGTGAAGGTGTCGCATGTGGCCCGGTCTTTTATTCCTATATTCACATACGTATTTGGTGATTTTCGTCCATTTTAATTTTAAAATAAAGGGTTACGACTGTAAGCTAATATTAGAATAACTTTCAATTTTAAACTCTTTCTAACTTTTATACTTTGGGTTTCCCCTCTTTTTTAGATTCTGTCATAGAAGTCAAAAGGACTGCTTGCATAAAATGTTGTAGAAAGGGTAAAGCCGGAAAATGAGAAGAAAGAGTAAAAGAGAGAAGGGGAAAATGAGAAAAACAGAGTAAAAGAGAGCAAGGGGAAAAGGAGAAAAAATAGAAAAAGAATGAAAGAGAAAAGGAGAAAAGAGAAACAGATGATAAGAAAGAGATAAAAGAGAAAAAAAGAGAAACAGAGAAAAAAGAGAAAGAGAGATACAGAGAAAAAAGAGAAAAAGAGAAACAGAGAAAAAGAGAGAAACAACAGAAAAAAAGAGAAAAAGAGAAACAGAAGAAAAGAAGAGAAATGAGAGACACAGGAAAAAATGATATGAATGAGAAATAGAGAAAAAAAAGATAAACAGAGAAAAGAGAAAAAAAGAGAAAAAGAAGAAAATGATAGAGAAATGGGAAAAGGAGAAAATGATATGAATGAGAAAAAGAGAAAAAAAAGAGAAACAGAGTAAAAAATATAAAAAAGAGAAAAAGATAAAAAGATAAAAAAAAGATAAAAAGAGAAAAAAGAGAAAATTATAAGAAAGAGAAAAAGATAAAAAAAAAGAGAAAAAGAGAAAAGGAGAAAATGATTAGAAAGAGAAAAAGAAAAAATAAGAAAAGAAGAAAAGAAGAAAATGAGAAGAAAGAGTAAAAACTAATATTAAAAAATCCATATTTAATTTTCTTATACGTTGTGTCCCGCGAAATTACACCAAACTCAACTTTGGCCCGCACATTATCAAAGGTTGGCCATCACTGTTTTAGGTGAAATAAAAGGCAGAAACGGGAGAAAAGCCGGAAAAATTTTGTTTTTCCATTGAATGATCGCTGAACAAAGCTTCCCTTTCTCTCGTTAAGCCGAAATAAAGCTGAAATGGGAAAGATTTTCATGCAATGCCGACTCGGCGACAAAAAGGAGTTCTCATTCTTCGCTTAAAAATAAATGGAATAAGAAAAGAGAGGAAAAAGATTGGGATCTTCGCTCGAGTTTTGAATTATAGCGATCTTCTTAACAATCTAACTTTTATAAGATTGGGGAGGCCGAAGTAAGGGATGAAGAGTCCGCCGCCCCTAAAAAAAAAATTCCTATTATATCCTCCTTCCGGCAGATTCCTAATTTGGTGATTTTTCCAGGAAAAGTTGCTGCAGCAGACGTCAAAGTGGACGCCGCATTAACGAGGAGTTACTGAACTAATATTTGGGGGCGTTGATTTGGAAAGGGGATTAACAATTCGGGGGTGGAAAGGCCTAAGAAGAACTTATGTCGGGGTGGGAAAAGCCCAGAAGGATTAAACTGGTGAGGGATCGTCAGCTGGGAAAGGAGCAGCAGTTGATAGTGCTGACATCGATTCGGGGTGCGGAGAGGGGAGGGAAATTGTAAATCTTTCGCATTTTCACACACTGTTGTAGTTTAATATTCGTCAGAGACCTTTACTGTTTAGTTCAGCCAAAAATGAGGGGTGTAGTTACATAAAATCGCAATTTTCAGCAAAACGGTAAGTTTTATCATAAAAATAGCTCAGACAAAAATTGTAGAGAATAAAATTATCTACAAAAAAGGTTATAATACTTTTCTTCCTAAGAGTCACCGTTTCTGAGATATAACGATTCAAAAATTTGGATGACATTTTATGGCCATTTTTAGTAAGACCATTTTGGAGGGTTAATTTCACCCACTCAAAATGGTTTCCCTAAAATGAAAATAAATGCGTTCGAAAGCTTAAGATGTGCCCTTCTAAAGAGAAAAAGTTAGAAAGAAATCCGAAGTGACACTATTTTGATATTTGGCTTCAAAAAGAGGCAAAAATGTTTAAAATGGCGTTTTCTCTACTACTTTGATTCCTATAACTTCAGAAGTTTTGACGATAGGAACGTCAAACATGGCTCATTTTAAAGCCCTAATGTTACTCTTTAGCCGTACATAATTTGGGCAAAATTGGTCACTTAAAAAAAAATTTATGGAGTTTTGAAAATTGAACACTTTTAATACAACTCATTCGATTTTTTGAATCGTTATATCTCAGAAACGGTTGCTCTTAGGAAGAAAAAGTGTTAATACCTTTTTTGTAGATAATTTTATTCCTCTACAATTTTTGTCTGAGGTATTTTTACGATAAAACTAACCGTTTTGCTGAAAATGGCGGAAAACTAATTTTTTGACCTTTAAACCCCCGCCATTTATTTTAACGACATCCGATCCATGTTATACTTTTATAAGTATATACTCTAAACCAATGATGGCCAACCTTTCATTATATACGGGCCAAACATCCGTTGATAACATCGTGACTGAGCCATTCAACCAAAAAAAAAGATTCTTCCAATTTATATCGCTCGGTGGACCAAATTTGACCCGCGGGCCACATGCAACACCTTCACGGGCCGGACATGGCCCGCGGGCCGTAGGTTGGGCATCACTGAAATAGACAATTTGACCAAGTTTGAGCCTGTTAGGAATTTATGTAACCTTGAACGTCTAATTTGACTGGACTGAAAGCTATTTTCATCACTGTTAAATCCTCTGTCAGAGTTGAAGAAATTGCTTTTGTTGTCTTCAATCAGTGGCAGATTCAAAGCAAAGCTTTTCGGAGTGAAATAAAAATTTTGTCAGAAATCAAATTGAAAAATTAAACATTCGCCCCGCTGTTACTGTATTCAAATCGAGTTTCGAAGGTCGTTAAATGGATTTTATTAATAAATCCGTTAATTAACTTCTCATTAACGATACAAAAGTGTTGACTTACTTTTGGGATTCGGTCGAAGCGGTTTTCCGGGTGAATCTCCGTCCAATAGAGCGTAATTAACTGAAAAGAAAAAAAAAATGGCAATGAAATCGGAGACAGCGTATGAAAAGCGAAAAATGGAGGACCAGAGTATAATCCCATTACTTTCGAGAGGGCGGTTCTTGAAAAAGGTTCGGGAAGCCGCAGCGCGGAGTTTCTTTTACACCGAATTAATTTTCTGACGTCGTCTCAACCCTCCGCCATTTAATTCCTGAATTTAGATTCGGCCTTTCACGCTAAACCATCCCTTCCCCCATTCACCCCCGAATGCTTCGCCCCCGTGCACCTGACGAGGCTATTTTCTAAACAATAATTTATTTCCGGAAAAGGTTTTCCCCCGGATTTGGAGAGTCTTTCAAGAGAAGGAGGCTCAATCTCCAGAATCTTTTCCTGAGAAATTCTTGGAAAAACTTTTTCCTCTCAATGGAGAGCTTTGTCGCTCTCCCTCAGAGCTTTCCGCGTTTTATACTACGTTTTTAGTACGGAGAAGAGTATTAATTTAAATGAGAAGAATTACACTTGGTTGTGAATGCTTTGGATTTTATTTATTTTCTACACCGGCATTTTCATCTTTTAAATGAAGATTAATTTTATATTTTGTAATTCTCAATGGTGTCTTATGGTGTCAACTGTCACAGTAATTACTTTGTTTCCTTCTCACACAACACAGTTCTCTTTTAGTCTGATTCAAAATTCAAAATTCCCATTATTTTATTATAATAATACAGTAGCGCTCAAAAGTATTTTGACAATACAAAATTTTTCCTTTTCCATTCGTAAGAGTTACTTAAAAAGTGAAATGTCATTACAAAGATTTACAATATTTATAAATATAATATTAAATAAATAACAGAAGAAACAAAGAGTTTATAATATAATAGAACTGAGTATGAGTATTAAAGAAAAAGCAGAAGACTAAGAAGAATGTTATGTTTTGTATATTTTGTTATTTTAATGCGACAAATATATAATTAAAAGTATTATTATTGAATTATGATTATATTTATTATTATTGTATTGTATTGTATTGGAAACTATGAAAGGGGCCGTTTTCTGTTTAATTCAGTTATTGTTGAACCCAATATTTTATTATATGGTTTTTATATTATTATTTTAGTATTCGTGTTGATAACTAAATAATACAAATGTAAAATAATACAGTTAATAATTAACTAAAAACTGTTAAATTTTGTATTGTCAAAATACTTTTGTATTATTTTATACAGTATTACATTGTATACATTTAATCATCTCCCGTTTATCCAGTAATGTCTCCACTCGTAAATTCTCTCTCTCTCTCTCTTATCTGTTTCTCTCCCTTTTGACCTGAAAATGCAGTGAAATGTTTTTGTGTGTCTCTTTCAGAGTTTATAATACTGTAATTTATAATAATATAATGTTTAATGTTAATTTATAATTTAATGTTTATAATAAATGTTAGAATTAATTAATTATAACTAATGTTTAAAACATAATGTTAATTTAATATAATGTTTAAAATATAATGTTAATTTAATATAATGTTTAATTTAATGTCATTTATAATAAATTTAGTGTATAATATAAATTTAATATGCGTTTCCGTTACTTTTCGCTCCTTTTTATGGTTTTTCCTCTCATCATAATGATTTTTTCAGTGCTGCCAACCAAAAAATACGTTTTATTCCATACAGAAAGTGAGACGTTTTAACTGCAGATAAAAACAGACAACGCCGACAATTCCGAAGCTTCTTCAGCGTTTGACTGAGCTTTTCAACACAATCTTCAAACATAAATCTCCCCGTTAACCCTTTCCGCGATTCGACGGAATGAAAAAACCGATAGAAAACCACATTTTCTTCTGTTATTAAATACAAACGCTCCACTCTTAAATCCGGTGTTTAATAATTAAAGTGAGGGAAAAGTGTTCACCCACTCTGAATCTCCGAACCAATGAACAGTGAATAAATCAGTTTATAGATTAGAAAGTAAAGAAAACGGGGGAAGTAAAAAGGAAAGGGGAAAGGGGTCAGGAGAACCTCGCAAAGGTCGAAACGCCGAATTGGAAGCGAAGGAGCCCCCCGAGAGTTACATCCCCTTAACCCAATTACCCGAAAACGCTTTTATTTGCACAGATTTACACAAAAGGAGGGGGTGAGAAGAGGTGTGAAGGTGAAGGGGATGTTCGGACAGTGAAATTCCAAAGGCAAATCGAAACGAACATCCATTGAAAAGATTGTTCGATTTGCTGTTGTGATTCCTCGACGGAGTTCTTCGGGGAGCGAAAGCAGACGAGAGAGGAAACAGGAAATGAAATCACTTACGGGAGAAAGGGGTGAATGGGGACAGCAAAGCTTTTGGAATCATACATTCGGAAAATTGTTTCTTGATTTAATTTCGCACACGAAAGGAATACTTTTCCGGAAACAGTCCAACGAGTACAAAAAAGATGATATCGGCGCTTCCGTTTTATAACGCATTCGAATCCTTTTTTTCCGCATTTTAAATACAAAAGTATTTTGACAATACAAAATTTGTAGTTTTACACCCGTAAGACTTACAAAGTGAAATTAAAATGCTTTACAACATTTATAAATATAACATTAATTAAATAACAGAACAAACAAAGAGTATAACTTTAGAATTATATTATTAATAGTATTATTACTGCATTATTATTATATTTATTATTATTGCATTGAGTTGGAAACAATGACATGAGCCTTTTCTATTTAGACAGTAATTATTAAATCATTTCTTAGTTTCCAACCCAATATTTTATTATTATATAGTATTATATTATTATCATATTTTATATTATTATTAGTTTAGTATTAGTATTGTTAACTAAATAATACATAATAAAATCCTGATTATAAATACTTAAATAAAAATATACTAATAAAAGAAAGTATAAATAAATTAAAAATACTAAATAATACATAAAAATTAATTTATTATTATTATTATTATTATTATATTAATTATTATTGTATTGGAAATTATTATTATTATTGGGTTGGAAACTGTGAAATAAACGTTTATATTTAGTTTCCAACCCAATATTTTATTCTTGTATAGTATTCTATTATTATATTTTAATATTATTTGTATTATTTTAGATTTAGTATTGATAACTAAATAATACATAATAAAATACTGATTATAAATATACAAATAAAATAAATAACAATAATTACAAATAAATACAAATACATAACACAATACAATAACATAAAACAATAAATACAAAAATAACAAATAAATACAATAAAATAATGTACAAATAAAATAAAAAATACA